>VXBL01001778.1:0-43029 GCA_013400195.1 Aramus guarauna
TCATCAAGTCCAACCATCCAACCAAATTCTGTAGAAATGACACTCATGGTTTTGTTGATTAATATTTTGGCATGCCTAACATACTTAATATGTAATTCCAAGAATATGTCCTCTGGAGCATTGCTAGCTCTCCAGCAGTGTCTTGATCAGCTGGAGAGAGTGCCATGAATTTTCTTCTCATAATTTTTTTTCAGTCCTGAAGGTGCCTCTGAGTGCGGTGTTATTGATGAGTGACATCTTTTTTTAACAGGAGCATTATAGTCATTTCAGCTCTAGGCTTTTTTCTTCAATAAATTCTGAGTGTTTCTTAGTCGTTTAAGTCATCAAAGGATCAGTGTGGTTACACCTTCACCTTAGGATTTAGAAGCACCCTTCAGTTCTGTACCCTGGCCGCATGTTGACTGCTCCGCATTTCCCTCTCTTGGGAGAAACCCCTGTGCATGGAAAGAAGTCACATTGTACCTCCGTAACTGGCATTTAGTTGCCACCCATATGGGTTATAGATCTGCAATTTCTACGGTCATTTTCATATGAGGAACATGTGCTAGCCATCATTCTAACTATTCCTTGGAAGAATCATCTTTTTCTTATGTTTTATGTACCAGCATAGATCTGTAGCATATGAGGGCTTCCTCTTGAAGCTTTGCATCCAGTCCCTTCTAGAGGAACACTATTGTTTTATTTTATTTCAGCTTCAGTTCTTCCTCCTCCTTTTTTTTTTCCTCCTCTGTCTCTGCACTACCATCCCGTAATTCTGTGGGCTGACACAGGTCTGTTTCTTCTAAAATATTTATTATTACTTGGAGTTCAGGAACACATAGTTCAATATGATGTTTAGTCATCAGCTACTATTAAAAAAATGAAAAAAAATATTAACATCTTTGCCATTTTGAATATTTAGATAATGCATCAATTTCAGAGTTACAGGAAGAAATGTTAACAGGATATTAGATTCATTCTATTTGTTTGCAATTTTCAATTTATTTTCTTCCAGAAACCACTCACAATCTGTTGAAAAGGCAGAAAAACATAGTCTTTATCCTAAGATGTTCACTTAGTCTCCACCAACTGTAGCTATATCATTTGTCTGATTTAACATTCAATTCTTAAGATGTATAAAGTGATTTATGAAAGATATCATGCATGGTTAAAAAAAAATATAATGAGCTGTAGTTGAATTAAAAAATGAAACAAAATGAAACAAAACCACTCTACATTCCAGGCTGGATCAAAGAAATCTTAAATCATTTCCCATTTTTTAAGATTACTGACTTTCCCTAAGTAGTAATACAAATGAGCTTAATTGAGCACAGCTAAGTCATGTAAAATTAATACTTGATGAGGAATCTAAAGACTAACTTTTATTTCATTTAATTATTACAAGCCATAGGCTTAGAGTACAACAGCTAAAGTATGTTTGGGAGGCTGTACCAGGATCTTTGATATTACTTTTACTGATACTGGTATTAATGGTACCAAATTGCCATCAGAACTCAAGCAACTATTTGTCAGGATGGAATTTTGCCAAGAGACATTACAAGCTATTGTCCATCCTCATATACTAGACATATCCTCTCCTGTTGAACTGTGGGATGACCTGTTTTCTTTGAGATACGGGCCTGTATATTATAGTAGGAGTTTTAGGAGAAATACAGGATTTTGAAGTAACAGCATGTTCTACACCGCACTGCTTAATTGCTTCTCTCATGGTAGGATATCATACACATGCAAGTAATAGACTTTTATTTTATGTAAATACACAGCTTTTGAATTAAGCTTCTTTTTTTTTTTCCTGAGCACTGCTCCTAACAAGGTTTATGATTTTGAAGCAGTCACACTTCTAAATAAATTTGTTATTAATAAATTACTATGAATATTGGGAAGATGAAAATTGGTATACTTCAGCAACACTGCTTATTATTGGGACTTTGATTCTGTGATGCTGATAGGAAAACAAGTAAGTATTATAAGATAAGGCTTTGCAGAAAATAGTTTACATCTGAAGATATATATATGCTCCTGCTGAATCCTTCATTTCTTAAAAAGGCAGGTAGATATAATTTATTATTTTTTGATGGTATGCAGACTCCTTAACTGAAAGTTGTATCTTTCATAATTCAGACGAGGAGGTTTTTTGTCTGCTGCTTTGTTTTGAGATTTTCAAGGGTCTTCATTTGTTGAACTTGAATGTTTTTGTTCTCCATGTTGAAAATTATAATTTGTATTATGTTGGTATTTATTTGTATTTATATTAAAAGTATGTAGGTGTTTTGAAACATTTTAAAACTGTGATGTAAATAGCCTACTGGATATGTTTAGTTTTGTACAACAATTATAAAACAATATAGTAGTTACTGTTAAATATTTAATAGTGCTGTCAGTATGCAAGGCATTTTGCTCAGATTTAAAAAGGAAGTTGTGCCTACTTTCAGTGAGTTTACAAACTAAGTTACACTAACAGCATTCAGTACCTTTTGGACAAAACACAAAATCCTTATGGCTTTTGTTAAGGGAGTTTGTAAATCATGATCTCAGTTCTTCCAAACCACAGGTCACATTCAAAACCTTATTCACATGATCGCTCATTGGAAATGTGCATCTGTTACATGAACAAAATTACAATGTGCTGAATATCGTACGCGGAGAGACAGAGAAAAGAGGGAGGTCCTATATAAGATTCAGCACACTGATTTAAAATTAGAGAACAGTATGATGGACTCAGTTTTCTTTCGGAGAGCTACCTACGTAAAAACAAGTGAATATCCTAGTCTCTAAATAGCCATTGAGCACATAGTTGGGTGCCTAGGAATTGAAATGAAGTATTCTGTCAGGCAAACAAGTTACCATAGTGTAATAGTAGGAAGTATACAAAAATGTGAATGGAGAAACAGATAAATTAGATCTTGAGACCAATGTTAAGTGTCCAAGGTAACTAATGGTGACTATTGCTGTTTTCAGTACATTGTTCATACTGGGACAGAGATTCATCACACTGAGAACTGTGCAGAGTAAAACAATTGGCGCTCACCTAAGATGGAGCCAACAGTGAGGGATCCACAGAAGAGCTTTAGGGAGACAAAGCGATGTTATTAAATTTACAGCCAGCCCAAACACTTGGGGGATATTGTAAAGATTTTGGAAAATCATCTTCATCAGCAGAGCTGCAGAGCTTGATACAGAATTCATAACATAGAGAGTGAATTCATAATAACTGAGTCAATAACAGAGAAAACTTTGTGTAAAAACTGAGGGCAAAAATGGGAACGCTGTGCCAGCTGCTGCCATTTCTGCTATCAGCAGTTTGTGTTTGGCTCTAGTTTTACTATTTTAAATGACACACTTTATTTAAAATGGAGATCTGTGCCCTTTTATGTTGAGTACTATGCATCCCTGGGATAAAAAGACAGTTCTTGGCCGGGTGTTCATATATGCAATGTTGTCAAAGTGTGACAATGAAACTAAATCAGAGAGCAGAAGAGTCAAGGTAATCCTGAACATTGTTTTGTGCGAGAATCAGCCATCCCTATGAAACTTAGTAATCATAGGCACATTTTACAGAAATGTATTAAATAGAAAATTCAGATAACTCTATAAAAACCTGTCATTTTTAGATAAGTAGTATGAAACAGATTGAAACAAGATTTAAATACTTCTGTTTTCTAGGAAAAAAAAATCAAGCCTAAGGGATAGCAGATTACTTTCTTAAACCAATTTTTTGTATGCATAGCCTTAGCAAGAAGAAACCACATAATGCTGTTAAAAGAAAGAAAGGATTGAAGGAAAAATATATGGGCTATTGAGGTATAAAAGCTATAAAATTTGAGAATTATGGTGTTCCACTGTATCACAGAGTGACAGCAGCATTTTTCATACTTGTTACTCAGTGGACAGCAGTAGAGTTTGGAGATGCCTGAATGGCTTTAAACTGATGTTCAGTTGGGCAAATATTCGTGTGGTGCCTTGCACAGCCATGTCTTTAGGGGTATAGTTACCAAAGCCAACCAGTGGAAAGCCAATCTTTACTACCTCAGCACTGTGACGAAGCTTTCCCTAGACTTTTTCAAGCAGATTTATTTTAAAAGTACATTTAATACCGTCACACAGCAATTTCTAAGATGTTTTCCATATTTGAAAAATAAAACGCAGTTTAATATTTGAATGTAATATATACCTGTATAATACATAATAACGTATTCGGTTCTAGGTTGCTGCATTTTTTCATTGGTTGATAACATTTCCTGTGAAAATCCAAGCTAAAAAGTGAGGGCTACCACTGGGGATGATGTCTAGTGATGAATAAAACTGAGCAAGTTTCTGAAGTTAAGATACAATTACATGCAAGTAAAGAAATTTTGTTTCTATAAGTATCAGCAATCGTAAACCTTATACTCTAATTAAACACAAGTAATAGTGCTTGCTTTAATGAGCCAGTACATTTGCATGGTTTTTTTTCTCCTCACAGCCATGAAGGGACAGATTCTGTAGCTGACCTGACAGATGTTATCGTGGTATTAAACAACTTCAGAAGCAAAATTATCAAAGTCCAAGTACGTAAAGAGATACCCTTTTGTCTGCAGTATTTTCTTATATGAAATATGACTAATGCTTACATATCTTAGGCTATATTTAATTGGAAGATGTATTCTGAAATATGTAATTTAGATTTTGTATAATTAGAGAAGTGTGTGCAAATTAATGTAGTTAATTTGATCCAATCAGGTTATACTAATTGCATGGGAGATTGTTGAATAGCTGTTAAACATAGACAGGAGTTATCTCATCTAGCTTAAAGTGTCTAAGAGCGTAGTCTAGGTGCCTTAAACTCCCTCTCTGCTTAGTAGAATGAGAAAGTCCAAAGGACTGCTCATCTCAGCTCGCATCTGTATTTAACGAAGGGGATGGCCACCTCTTGAGACATCCAGTTCTCTCCTGCAACTGAGGAGGGATTTTACATGAAGTCAAGATACCAGAGTAGAGGTTAAAATTAAGTATGTTGAGTTCTACCCTAAGCTACCAATTTTATCTAAATGAAATTACATTACTTTCATTCATAAAGATGTATCAAAAAGAGATAATGAAACACGAGTTATATTAAGGAAAAAGAACCTCATAGTATTATATGTTTTCCACTGTTTTGTAAATAACGTTTTGTGTAGGTGTCCTTGGTACATTGTATCCTAATTTTAGACATGGAGAAGGAGAGAGAACGATGTAATCATAACTACAAAAGGAATTTTTAAAACCACATATATGAGTCTCCTCCTTAAAGTTTCCAGAACCTGAAGAAAATGTGTAAAAAATCTGGAGCATGATGAGCCTGCCTTTAAACCACAGAGAAGGGGTAAAAGGGTGCCATTTGGGTCAAAATAGGAAAATTACTCTATGTGAAAGGTGGTATGTATTAAGCTTATAACTAGAATATGCAACCTCTGTCATTCAGTTGAACTGTAGAATCACTTCAGCGATACCTAGGATGTGGCTTCAGAAGCATTAGCTGAAAAGATAGTATAAACATGTGAAATTAATATGGTTAGAATTGAATATGTTTAAAGATTTAGTGTTCTGGAAGCTATTTGGGTTTCAAATTAATCAAGGAAATTAAAGTCAGCAAACAAAATTAATTTGGAGCCTTTGTTAAGCATCTGGGTCAGACAGCAGAAATTGCTTAAACCGGATGGGAGACGCTTATGTTTCAGCAACAGTTTTGTGGCTTTCACCTTGTGAAGGGCTTAGGAGAATTGCAGTTTCCCTTCAGGTAAGTTCTGTGCATGGTGCGACACCCTGCAACCCTTCTTCTGCCAGCTGATGGATGGATCACAGACTCATGACAGAAGAAGAAGAGATAGAATTCCCCACTTTTAGTTAACTGCTTGCATAAAGAAGTACAGAGGACTTGAACATGCTGATTGATTTATTAATCACCATTTAATTTTTCATAATTGATCAGTTTTCTTATTACAGTAAGTTCTGTACATAGTTTAAAAATACAAAATTACATTTTTTACTCTTCACTTTAATGCAGTTCAGTAAGTATTTTACTGAAATAGAAATTGCTAAGATGTTGGTCCAGCTCTAGCCAGTAAGTACACCATAGTTAGGTATCACAATTGAAGTAGTAATTATTCTCAAGTAACTTCCCAAATTACACAAATACATTTATTTTAATGACTAGGTACAGAAAAAGCCTGATAAAATGAATGAAGATCTCCTTACTGATGGAACCACAGGAAAAAAAGGAAATCAGGAATCAGTTACAAGGTAATGCATAATTTGCTTATACTTCAGCCGTGCCAGGACATGTTTATTATTACTCATAGCAATAAGTGGTTCTTAGTTGATAATGATACAAATATGTAAAAAGGCTCCCCAAGATATTTATAATATAAATAAATGGGGAGAAAAGACAAGCTGTGATGTATTGTACATCTCATTATTTATTTCCTTTTTAATCCCTCCTTTGCACTTGTAGTTCCTATTCACTTTCTCCATTGGCATTATTTTTATTTTGTTGCGGCAGGGAATCAATCTCAATCTGAAAATTTCAGCCAGTGATGTGGTACTCAGATGTATCAAGCTGAACATCAAAAAGCAAGCTATGATGCTGCTTCTCTGCCGCTAGACAAGTTTATGAAAGCTCAAGAAGTGTTTTCATATTTGTCAATAAAACATCTTTTACTTTAAAGTCTGAAATCTATAAATAATTGAAATAAACATCTCAAGCTTTACATTTGGGGCTAGTATTTCTAATTTGCCGTATACCATTGTAAAATTTGTTTTCAGTTGCTCATAATGTTGTTCATAATTATGTTGTCTGTGGTTCAGGCTGATTTTTTTTTTTAATTTGAATTTACTTTTTATTAATAAGAAACAAATTCCTGTGAAATTGTGACATCATTTTCGAGAATGAGATAAGGGCAAAAAAGGATGTTTCATTTTTGCTTAGAGAAATAATATGGGGGTTTTTTTTAACAGACTACTATATTTGTGCTGTGGATCAGAACATGGGGTGTTGTATCAGTTTCCAAGACATGTTAATTGTCCTTTCGAGAGCATTTCAATTAGATGACCTTTGACCAACATATTTTAGAAACACTGGCCTGGGTATTCTCCAAGCATTCTTTCCTTGTAACACTTCAGAGACCTTTTTCACAAGAAACATCTCAAAAAGATAATGTTCTCAAATGTGAAGATTGGGGTGCTGGCAGAAGTACTTACAGAATTCCCAATAATTTGATTTCTCAATGTCAAAGAAGAATGAGCTTGGGCCTTTGATCTGGAATGCTGGTAACACAATAAATTCATCCACTCTTGCAAGGTGATGATAATTGCTCCTCTAGATCTTTGAGGCTGTTGGGGGGGTGGACTTAATTTGTAATGTATTGTTGCCATACCGGACTCTATGCGCTTGTTTGCTCTCGGAGAGTCTGATTTACAGCACAGGTTTTGTTTCTGCAGCATGCTGCCAAATGCTAAGCTGTCATGGCTGTATAGTTGCAAAGGCAGAGCTGAAGGTAATGCCTTCTGAAATAACCATTTCAGGGCTAATGACTTGATTGTGTAAACAACATAATCCTAGTAATTGTAGATCTCTTTCCCCTGAAAGAAAAAAGAAATTGCAGTAGCTTTGTCTGTAAGTACCTTTAAGCATTCAAGATTTACCATGGAGGTATAATATGATTCCTCCATTGTTCAGGAGAACATCTTTGGACTATAATTCAGCTAGTAAGAAAGGAATAATGTCAGTATGAATGATTTAAGGACAATGGCTTTTTCATCACTACTTTTTCCATACGTGAAAGACTTTCTGGCCGTAGATGACTGCTGCAGGACTCAAAAAAAGGTTTTCTTCCATTTTCAATAGCCTTGGCAATGGTTGTCAGTCACAAAGACTCTTAAAGAAGATAAAGAAAAGGCATAGCAGTTCTATTTTATCTAGTAAAATGCTGACCCCAATTAATCCTCAGCGCACACATTTCTTGGTAGATCCAGGACTGGCTTCTGTTTCAGCTTTATCATCTCTCCTGACAGGGCCTCTCAAGTACCTGGACATTTTATCGAATCTCTGTTGCTGATTTTATGTTTATCACCATTTATCCACAGATGATTTTACTGTTACAATATTGACTAGATTCGGAAAGCCTTCCAGACTACTATACTACAACTCTCAAAGATTTCTTCCTGAAGCCACAGGTCAGGGAAGTGTACCTACCTTTTTACACAAAGGTGGCCTATTTTGCAGAATGACATTAGTTGAAGGAGTTTTTCATCGTCTCAAGCTTCCCACTTTTAATTGGCTGCATCAAAGGATATATGTGCAGTGGTCAAAATCTTAACTCCCTCTAAGAAGATTACAAGGCCAGAGATCTCATGATCTTCCAGGTTTAGCCTTTTTTCACAGTGGGTTAGTTCATCAATATGCATCAGGCTCAGAGCTTTGCTGGGCTGTTGAAACCCATCACCCAATAAAGTTTATTTGCTCTTCCTGTTGATTCAAGATTGTGGCAGGATTTGAGGCCTGCTGTTTGTCTGTCAGCTTCTTGCTATCTAGGAACTTGTCAAATATCCTTCCTCTGTGATACCCTAGAATGAAACGTATATTCTGCCAGCACACTGTTTGTTACAGGAATGCATGTGTGCTCTGACGTGGAACATGTGTGCATCACCCAAGTCCTTTCTTAACTGAACTGCCCTCCAATTGACTGCTTTTCCTATGTGACCTTACAGATGAATCCAGCCATCTTTGGAGCAGCTTGTTCAATTTGTAAGATCTCTGCCTTCTGTAAAGCTTTGCATAATCGATATTTTCAAGATCCTTGCATCAAAACCCGATTTTCTTTTTTCACATCTGTCTCTGTAGTCACATGTGGTGATGGTTGTATTACAAAGAGCTTGACATTCTTTCAGTCCTGCTATCACTAAGTATAAGAAACTGGACAAAAAGTCAGAAAGTCAGAAAGAAAGAAAGAAGACAGATTGTTGGGACTGTGAACTGTAGTCTATTTAGCCTGTGAGAACTCAGTACTAGTTGAGGGGTTGTCTTCTTTAGAGATGCCACACCACGCAGTCAGTGCTGCTTCACTGATGTCCCTTTCTTTTTGCATTTGCTATAGCCCTAATCGGGTACAACTTTGCTATGTCCTCTTACCATCGCTGAGGGAAAAGAACGTGGGTTTCTCAAAAGATTATTCACCCTACTCGCACACATTGCAGCCTTCTGAGATTTCAGCTTTGTATTAGAGGAGTGACATGAATTCTTTTAAATATGGTGGAGATCTGAGACATCTCTTTTGTTCTTAAAGACTATGCGGGATACTTATTTTTATAGCTTTTAAAATAAACTTTTAAATGGTATCTAAACAGAAGAAAAATTAATTGGAGTGACTCACACAATCTAACGTGTGTGGGGAATGACTCACCTCAAAAAAAGACTATTGAAGGTGAATCTCCAACAATATCAAGCCATACTGTAACCACTTTGGCTAAGGCAGCCTTTGTAGTTCCGAGACGCGTGAAGCAGTGCTCTGAGGGAGACTGCAGCCACCAACCCCTACCTGTGTGTGCTGGAAGGTGTACATGATTCAAAAACTGTCCTGGTAGACTTCGATACTCAAAGCAAGCAAAGAATGCTGTGCAACAAAAACAAAACCTCTGGACAGCGTACCTCAATGATACAGGGTAGCTTAGAGGGAGAGTAATTGTATGAATTTAAGGAAGAATTATGAAGTATTATGAAAAACACTTAGGAAATCCCATCACCACAGGCCACTGATTGTTATGAGAGTATTTTTGGAAAGGCTATTCCTGTTGGTAAGGTACTGGGCTAAATACATGGTTTGGCCTGCTGTGGCCATCTTTATATTATGTTCTGTCTGTAATTTAGAGTGTATATTCAGCTCAGCCACCTGTGGGGCTGTGCAGACATCCCTCACCTCAGGAATATGCATTGGTTCTGCTGATGTAGAATACACATGGATGAAGCTTGAAAAATAACTGTTACTGATTTTAAAAATAACCAGTTTCAAGATATTTTGGCTGTGTGTATTTCTGATTTTTACTTGGATAAATCATGGAGATCTTGCAAAGTTTGGGCTCTGTTTGATTGAAAATATTGGAAACTGCAGTTATGCCATCGTGTGTCCTGAGTGACTGGGTATGAGGTGTTGCTCCCAAAAGCTTTTGGTATCATAGGCATGTGCAGTGGGAGCAGAATGTAAGGGTATTCAGTTACTGTAGGATGAGCGTTTCTTTTGTGTATTTTCTTAATTTTTATTCTTTACAAGCTTAATGGTAATGTAGTAGTATTTTCTTCCTGCTGATTGTATATATAATAATTTGAGGGTTTTTTCCTCAGATTTTCAGAAGGAATTCCAACAGAAGAGAAGGAAAAGAAAAGTGATATTCTTAACATCTTTTCAGTTGCTTCAGGCCATTTATATGAACGTTTTTTAAGGTAAGGAAAGGTAAAAGGGAAACAAGAATTTCATAGGGATACTGTAAACGTTCATGCTAAAATGCAGCAGCTTAAAGAAACTCACTTTTTTAACAAGGTGTAAAGAATAAATTGTCGAAACAGAAAAGTTGAGGACCAAATTTATCTTTCTTTGAGACCAAAGTGATTCAACATATATTCAAAAATACCATTATTCTTTGAGGAAAGAAAAATGTTCTGCATGTCTTTCATGACTGCATGTGTGAAGAGTGAACATAAAGAGTGAAACTCAGCCTCTAGTTATAAAGACATAACAGCAGTGACTTTGAGTTGTAACTATTTATGTTTAGTCCAAACTACGGATACTACTATATGCACATAAGGCCTTACTCATCTCAGCGCTCATTCAATAAGCAATGATTGCTTTGAAAGAATTCTTATAGTGTTGCCTAATCTGTTCACAACCATCTCTATTACTTTTCTGATTTCTATGAGTCCTCGTCCACAGGTGTCAGGTTTAGTGATTTTCCTATCCTGAAATGGAATTTCACAATTCTTGCATGCATATTTATTTGGAAAGTAGTATTTTGTGTTGATTTTTATTTCTTACTAGTCTGATGGAATTTGAACATCTGCATTTCTTTCCTTCAACCTACTACAACCTTCATAAAGGGAAGGACTTACTGATTTTAAAGGAAAAAAAAATTAAAACATTCTACATGCTTCTTTACCTTATTTTAAGGTTTATTATTCCTTGATTTTTAAGGCAGGGTTGACTTCTTGTAGGTTGTAAGGCATTGCTTATCTGTCTGGTTACACCAAACAAATGCCACAATAATGAAAAAAAAATAGTTATTTAACTTTTTCCCCATACCTTAATTTTTTTTACAGTTATTGAAGGTTTTCTGAAGAGGATCTTAACTTGAATGGTGCTTTCTCTTTCCCACTCTTTTTTTTTTTTCAGCAACTTATTAAACTCAACCAAATATATTTCTGAAGTAGATTATCTTAGTTGCCAATTTAGTATAAGGTATTAATCATTATGCTAATTTTGTCAAGCACCTCTCTTAGAATAAAACTTGTTAACAGATCCACTTTTTAAATTGTTCATTCTAATATTGCTTGGCCAATCTTGATGAAATAAATCCATCTCAAAGCGGTCTTGAACACATGCTCTTTAAAGCTTTTTATTAGAAATAGAAAGAAATTTATGCTTAAACAGGGTTAAACAAATTATGCTTAAAAAGTTTTAGCACCTTTTAGGTACAGTTGAAATGTAATGACCTGTGTGTATTCGTTTGTTTATTATAGACTTATATTTCCACAGAATTATGATGCTTTCTGTCCTACGTCATACAAAAACACCAGTTAAATTTTGGTTTCTGAAAAACTATCTGTCCCCAACATTTAAGGTAGGAGAAACATCTTCCTTTTATTAATTTTTCTTAAAAATTTTAAGTTATTTTAAAAAATTATTACAACTGTATAATTGTATAATTAAAATTAAATTTTCATAGTTAGAAATTATCTCTGAATGCATTAAATACCAATAGCTTTTAAAGTCTCATGTGTAGGGTTCTTCTTTTTTGGAATCCAAAGTGCAGTGATCTATTACAATAATTTATTCTCTCTGATAGTCTCCAAGACCTTGAAAAAATGCTTTTTATATTTGTGTAATTGAGGATACTGCTAGAACTAAGGAAACATTTTAGAATAATAAAATACGTAGTCAGTAAGGCTAACACAGCTGCAACTGTGTTGCAACATTCCCTCTTCTTTCCTTTTGAGTCCTTGTGTGCAGCATACATGTGGAACTAATAGGTTTTTTGTTCTTCTTCTAGGATGTTATTCCTCATATGGCTAAAAAGTACGGTTTCAAGTATGAGTTAGTACAGTATAAGTGGCCTCGCTGGCTTTATCAACAGACAGAAAAACAAAGAATTATCTGGGGCTACAAAATTCTTTTTTTGGATGTTCTTTTTCCTTTGGCTGTGGATAAAATAATATTTGTCGATGCTGACCAGGTAAGAAAAAATAATGCTGTAAAAATGTATGAGGAATTTGGCTGAAATTGATCCAGTTTCATTCTCTGTGGCCATCTTATTCAGATGTTGGTCTTGTAAGACTATTGCCGTTGTACAAGCAGAACCAGTGGCATTGCAGAACATGAAACGCAATAATTTCACTTCTCTTTAGTCATATAGAAATTAAGAGTCTCATCACACTGAATTGCCCTAAATTGCCTCTAATGCCCGTGGAGAGGAAAGAGCAGCTGGAGAGGTATGTGCAATCTAACCGTGCATTTCACCTAAGGCGTGTTCAAGTGATTCAGTGTCTGGGCTGATTGTGAGAGGACTTCTCCACTCACTACGGAAGGAAGGAGTCTGAGATGATTAGTTCAGACTATCTGAACAACTTCTAGATATTCTAAGTGGCTGAATTTTTTATACATGAATCCTGCCTCTTTTGTTCTTAAATTTGTATGCAATGTTTCACTCAGAAATGAATATTGTATAATATGCCGTAAGGTAACATGCTGTCTCAAACAGACGAGACATTGAAGAGTCTATCACATGGTTATTGTAAACCTCAGAACAAATATTATGTATTTTGGCCCTTGTCTGAAGCTTGAGAATAAATTAAATTTAGATGTAGCAATGCAAACTGCAACTTTCTGCAATTTCATCTTGATACAGTAGTTATACTGGTTTTCTGTCCTAACTACTGTAAGGATTTCTTTGTACTCCAAAACAGCTAAAACTCTTTTACCACTGATAAATTAGATTAGTGGAGTTTGATGGAAAAATGATTGATTAGTAAGTAAAGGACATTTGTAAAATGTCTTTATAACCTATTTTGAAAAATACTTTACTACTAGATACAAATATTTTTCAAATGATGCAATAATTTTGGAGTGCCCGAGTTATGTAACAAATAGGAAGGATTTTTTAGGAGATGCTGAGTTTGATGCTGATGCTTTTGAAAGGTTTACTGCTGCATGAAGGAATTTAATATTGGGCAACCAGAAATGCTGATCTATGAATTAAAAATACTTTGCTTGTTTTATTTAATTTACTTATTAAATGTGTTACACAGATGGCCACAGATTAAACACATATTTTTTTCCTTGAACAGTAATTTGGTAAATATCATTCCAGTGGCATACTTTATCTGCACTCCGCTGTTGTAGTGTCTCAGCTTTTTTTAAAATCAAATTTAAACTTTGGGAAGCTTGCTGCAATAACTACCCTCATATGCACACCTTTAAAAAACAGTATTAAATTACAAGAATAACTATATTTTTATTTAGATTGTGAGAAGTGACCTAAAAGAACTCAGAGATCTAGATCTAAATGGAGCTCCCTATGGATACACACCTTTCTGTGACAGCCGTAAAGAAATGGATGGGTACCGTTTCTGGAAATCAGGATACTGGGCATCACATCTTGGGAAAAGGAAGTACCATATTAGGTAGGTTACATATTTTTGTGCAGTTTGTGAATTTGATTAAAATCTAGGTCTTGGTATTGATCACTGAGGCATTCAAAAGCATTGGCCTATAGTCATTCTCAGTAAGAGATGAATAAGGCATGAATGCTGATGACATTGATTTCACTGTTTTATTGTAGCTTCAGCCACTTAATTAAAAAATATTCCTTTAGGATGGGAACAGTTTTTGGTTTCTTGTTACTTTTATTAGTGTTATCAAAAAGAAGGTGAAACTCCACAAATCTCAATTCTTTTTTTTTTATCTTTGTAGTGCCTTATATGTTGTGGATCTTAAGAAGTTCAGAAAGATTGCAGCAGGAGACAGACTTCGGGGCCAGTACCAGGCTCTTAGTCAAGATCCAAATAGTCTGTCAAATCTAGACCAGGTATACATGGCTTTAAGCAATTTGGGGTTTATTTTCTTTATCTTTCTCAATATGTGTGGAATTATTTTGTATCTCAATGTATACGTTATAGAATTCTGAAACTAGTTGCCCTTTACTGCTATTTTAGCCCATTTTCAGGTGTGCATATGAGGACAGTTCAGAAAACTGAAGAGTCGATGATTGCTTTACATAATTCTTTAATATAAAAACAATGAGGAAAAAAACACATAGAAGACTGCTATCCTGTACTTGCAGTTGCTCCGTGTGCATTTGTGTATTTCTAATGATAGTCTCATCAAGTTCAACAAGGCCAAGTGCCAGGTCCTGCACATGGGTGAGGGCAATCCCAAGCACAGCTACAGGCTGGGCAGGGAATGGATTGAGAGCAGTCCTGAGGAGAAGGACTTGGGGGGTGTTGATTGATGAGAAGCTCAGTGTGACCCAGCAATGTGTTCTTGCAGCCCAGAAAGCCAACTGTGCCCTGGGCTGCATCAGAAGAAGCGTGAACAGCAGGTTGAGGGAGGTGATTCTGCCCCTCTACTCCACTCTCATGAGCCCCCACCTGGAGTACTGCATCCAGCTCTGGGGGCCCCAACATAGGAAGGACACAGAGCTGTTCAAGCGAGTCCAGAGGGCCACGAAGATGACCAGAGGGCTGGAGCACCTCACCTATGAGGACAGGCTGAGAGAGTTGGGGTTGTTCAGCCTGGAGAAGAGAAGGCTCTGTGGAGATCTAATTGTGGTCTTCCAGTACCTAAAGGGGCCTACAGGAAAGATGGAGAGAGACTGTTTACAAGGGCATGGAGTGACAAGACAAGGGGTAATGGCCTTAAGCTGAAGGACGGTAGGTTTAGATTAGGTATTAGGAAGAAATTGTTCACAGTGAGGGTAGTGAGGCACTGGAACAAGTTTCCCAGAGAAGCTGTGGCTGCCCCCTCCCTGGCAGTGTTCAAGGCCAGGTTGGATGGGGCTTTGGGCAGCCTGGTCTAGTGGAGGGTGTCCCTGCCCATGGCAGGGGGGTTGGAACTATATGAACTTTGAGGTCCCTTCCAACCCAAACCATTCCATGATTCTATAATAGTCCTATATTCTGATAATGGTAATTATATTCTTATTTAGCAAGAGCTTTTTCCTCTTCTGTTTTCCTTTAATGTAAATTTAATTTTTGTAAGCTAACTGCTAATGCACTCAGTGGTTGCTGTACACGGTCACCCTGGGGTGACTGTAGTCTTCATCGATATAACTTCACCAATTTTTAAAGCTAGGTGGGGTAAGTCAGGGTGCAAGTCCCAAGCATGTAAGTAGATCCCAGATGTACAGAACATACTTAAATATTTATTTTCTTCTGTAGTAGAAGTTCTTTAACTCAGTAGAAGATTGAGGATACAGCTCACCCGATTTCTGCCTGAACAAAAAACCCTTTTTATTTATGTCTCTCTGTGTGAACTGCAGAAGGCTTCATAAGTGAGATTGTCCCTGCTTTTGCAATTTCCCTTTTGGAATTACTAAAGCACAAAAAGGTTTTTTCTGCCTATAGCAGAAGAGGAATCCCACAGTAGTAAAGCCCATGTCGCTCAGTGCCTACGTTCCACCCCCTTACTCTGCAGGCGAATTTCTCTCTTACATAAGTACATTATCGCCACTTGCATTTTTTCAAGAAATGAAACTAAAAATTGAAAATAGCGATTCTTATGATACTAGACAAAGAAAAGTGCAAATACAGCTACGGTACAAACTCGAACTAGACTGGACGCAGGGAGTTAGAGCAGCCTTAAGTTGTAACTGTTAAGAGAAAAAGAATAGTATAACAGCAACAGTCAGATTCTACTTCTAGATGTATTTTAGGTTTTTGAGGATAAATCACTTTCTTCTGAAAGGTTAAGCAACTTTTTCTTTAGAATATTTTTTTATTTTCTTCTTTTTACTTTAAATCCTGGAATGAGCAGCTGACTTTCTACTTTCTACTCCATATAACAATTTGTAAAGTCACAGCTTTGAGAGCTACTGTAGTAACTCAGGAATTGTGATTTCATTTAGAAAGTCAGAGAGGCACAGCAGAAAACCACTCTCTTTTCTCTTGAAATTGAGATGGTGATAAACCATTTATATTATCTTCCAAAAATTAATAGAGTTGAAATTCTTTTAAAAATAAAGCATTTACATTATTGTTTAATGTCTCGATTCTCAGTATTTTATTTGATATCTCTTATATTTGATGTAATTTTCATGTACTAATGCCTATATTTGAATTAAATTATATGCCTTACACAATGCAGCTATATGTGCTCTTTTATTCTGTCACATTTAGCAATGTGAATTGGCAAAATAAGATGTGACTGATGCTTATTTGAGTACTGACATTTATTTTTTAAATATAGTGTAGGGGTTGCACATATGAAGGAGCTTACAAATGGATTTACCAATTATACCTGTTACTTTTAACTGTGGCCAGAGTACATGCAGCCTATGGCCGCCTGAGCCTTTTCTCATTTGCAAATGCTGTTCCTTAAATTCAGCAAGATACTGGTTCAGACTTTTCATGACGAGCATACTTGACTATGTAATAAAGGTTAAAAAAAAAAATTATGTGAAGTAAGGAAGATAGTTTAATAGCTTCTCCGTTTCATGCAAATGTTCGTGGAATCCATTTTCCTAGAAGTCTAAATTTAGAGTAGTGGCATAATCCTGGATTATATGCTTTTGAGTTTTTGGGTTTTTTTTTCCAAATTTGAGGAATGGAAAGATGGTTCATTTTTGCTTTATTAATTTCAAACAGTCTAATTCTGCTCAGTAGTATTTATAGTGTGACATGCAGTATCTGAACCACATTTGTCAGACAATAGTATTGCTTATGTCAAGCTAAGGAAGGACAAATTGAGAAATGAGAGGTGGAATTGGCTGTCAAAATGAACATGACTAAGTTTTGATTCCACTTGAAAAAGAATTAGGTGAGCACTTAGAAGAAAATGTAAGAAGAAACAAACGTAAGAACAATTAGCAAAAATTGTGATAGGAAAAGATATTCCACTTTTAAGTAGTTTCTTGAAAACTAGTTACATTAAATTCAATGTTAATTTATGATTTTACAAAATTTTTACAGGATCTTCCCAATAATATGATTCATCAGGTAGCTATTAAGTCTCTCCCTCAGGAATGGCTTTGGTGTGAAACCTGGTGTGATGATGAATCCAAGAAAAAGGCTAAAACAATAGACTTGGTGAGTTGAATTTGAATTAAATTAGTTTTACAGATTAAAAACTAGGCTGTAATTTCTGTGGCTTTTGAGATGCACATATGTGATGTCATGGAGGCAGCCTTGCTGGAAGGGACCAGAACGCTATTTCCTTTTCCCTACAATACAGCAACTTTTCTCCTTTCCTCTGAGACTTCTCCCACTTGCTCTGTACCACATTCACTTATGTTAAAGCTGGAAACTATATCCAAAAATTAAATGTTGCTATCTGTAACTGGGCAGGATTGAGGTTTTTCCACACCTGTACGTGTATTTTCCTTATCTTTTTTCCATATTCAGCCAGGTGAGTGGAACTCTGATGAAGTACTGTTAACTGTCTGGGTATTGTGTGCTGCTATCGCGCTCCCTACAAAGAAGGTTCCTCCAGAACCTGCTGTGTAGAGGACCATTGTCATGGTTTCCTCTGTCCATTTCACCACTATAAACGGGAGATAAAGCAGAGCTTAAAAAGTGTAATGCTGAGGAGATCATCCATATTTCGAAAGAAGAAAATGTCTGTCTTTGGGAATTGACGCAGAGAGAGAAAATATTCTTCTCTGTCATTATTACCCCCATCCCATTTTTCCCCCCATTCTCATTTTTTTTACAACCCCCATGCACTGTAAGTGATACTTCAAAGACGTACTTCTGAAGACAAACAGACAGCTGGAATCTGTTGCGAATATTCAGAATGTAAAGAGTTTTGTTTGCTTTGTGTCTCTCTAGTTGTTAAAATAAGCTTTTTCATGCACTAAAGATGAATGCTCTCTCTTCAAGAAAAATTGAAATTAAGTTACTAGACCTTCTTTCAGTCCCCATTATCATGTATCACTTTTTATTATGATTTCCATTTATGTTACTTGATGGAAGTAATCAATACATTTTCTAGACAACACTAGAGGAAGCATCATAAACTTAATAAAAACCGTATCAGATTCACTTTCAATGTGCTAATGTATATTTTGTATCTCCCCGTGTAACTTTGACGAAATCTTGGTAGTCATGTGCTAGCCATGTCTCTGCTATCCGTATAGTCAGGAGATATTTTCACATTTGTTTTGTTCACATATATTATATTTTAAACTTTCAGTGCAACAATCCCCAAACCAAAGAACCAAAATTAAAGGCTGCTGCCCGGATAGTTCCTGAATGGGTTGACTATGACTCTGAGATACGAAAGTTCATACAGCAAATTGAAAAAGAGAAGAAAAATCTAACGTTCTTTCAAAAAGGTAATTTACATGCATATTCATCTGTTAGCTTTTAAAAAAGAAATATTAATATAGTGGAAATTAAGATCGGGGTCAGGAGGCTCCAATATTGTATTTGTGTAATTTTTCCTGCTCTTAGGGAAATTGTGTGGGTTTTAAGAGTCACGTGATGCTTCTTTTCATAGGAGTTACAATAAGAGGATAAAACCTTTTGTTTCATGTCAGAATCTAAGAGAAAATTTAGTGGTGTCCTATTCTTGGACCTCAAACACAAACAACCGTTCCACATCATGTGAGCCACAAATATTAAATAAAGCACATTAGCTTAGACCTCACTTAGAGAATCTAAAGCTAATGTCTATTAAGCAGTCTCTCTGAGTCTCTCTTAATTTGTTTCCACATCTCTCACTCTGGGTTTATCTATGTGGGGCCTTTTCACACCAAACTAAACAGTGTTTTAGTTTACAAATAGATTTGGGTGGGTTTTTTACTAAAATTGTTTTAAACTGAGTTAGTTAAATAGCACGAGGGAAAAAAAAGAAACTTCTGTAGGACTGCCAATAAGACTTGACTTCTTGGAGTAATACAGAACAAAAAAAAAGTGATCTTAACTCTCAGAGTTGAAGAAAAAACTTAGCAGATAAATATTTAGAAGTCTTGAGTCACTGAACAAATTCACTTTTTGTTATACAGAATTCTTAGTAGGTTTTATTCTTTGTGAAAGCTTATGGTCAACTTTTAGTAGGGCTCTAAAAATGAAGTTCACGTTGCTGAACTGAGTGACTAGCAGTAAATAGAAAAGAAAGGGCTTTCTCCATATTTTACAAAACTAATCATTAAGTCTTTATATAACTGGGGTTTTATCATCTTTTTTCCCTTTGGTTACAGGTCTTAAGCATGATGAACTGTAGCACAGCCTGTAAACAGCAACGGTGACAGCTCAGTAGTCCTCCGCAAAAGACTGAATGGAAGTTCTGAATGTTAGGTTGGCACTATTTGTAACATTCTTTAATGTGAAGTCAAATATTTTATACCTTACAGTGTTATTTAAAACATTTTACATGAAATAGAAAAACAGATGACAGGTACTTGTTTGGTTTTTTTAACCAGTGTAGAGTAGCTTTTGTAATTTTTTTTTTTGTTTGCTTTTCCTTCACTAAAAGACAGTTTGCACAGAGGATTTTAGAATATAAAGAACGATGTGTTCAACTCTTAAAAGATATATTGTGTCTTTCTGGGGGGAGGACACACACATTAAATATGTACATGAGAACTGTTTTGTGCATATTAAATGCATTAAGCTAATGTATTTAAATATAAAGAATTTTGGTTATATGTCCATAGTTTTGTCGCTGGAGAAATGCTGTGGTTACAAGAAAAAAATCTCCGTGTAGCGAAGATAAAACATCAAAAAATAGATTTGTGTGGTCTAAATTACACAAGCTAAGTCAACTTGGAAGCTTACTAAAGCAAGGAATGTCACTTCTGGTTTATTATGCAGGATTGCTGCACTCTTACTAATTTTAAAAAATCATTTTTGATTCTTAGGCTCCTTTTGGCCACTTAAATAGTATGTCATAAAATTCCGTTACGTTTTTTGGTTAAGATAATTCTCCAACCAACGCACGTTGCATCAGAAGGTCAGTACCTGAAAGCTGTTTCCACTCAGTTTTGATTATCATCATCCTATTTAGAATTAAAAAAAAAAATATACTGAGTAATTTTTACTATCACTGGTGTCTCCTGTAATTTTCTAAATATGTACTCACAAAACCGTTGTTTTAATGGGCTACTGACATTTTAATCCCACAAAAATTGTAGTGAAAAGTTCTTCCAATACACATATTTCAAAATAGGAAATTTATTTCTTAAACTGAAACCTAGTGCCTTAAATACATACGCTGTTCTTTAGGTTTCAAAATAGATTGGGTATGACCACAAATTCTTGTAAGAACAGCTTAATGCAGTCTTTCAGTCTAAATGCTTGAACTTAGAAAAGATAAGGTAATTTGCACTAAGTGGGTGAATCCATGATGAGTTGCTCAATATTTCCCTACCAGCAAATAATTGAATAAATAGTAAGAAAAATGAAGCATATTTTGTATGTACTGTCATTGTCCTCAGGTGTTGGTTATTTAAAATCTCTTTACAGAAATCTGTAAGAGCAAATATTTAAAATCATGTCTTGCTGATATTTTTCAAGTCTTAGTAATAGGAGACATGCACATTTTTTACAGTTTTTTGTATTTTTCATTGTATTGCCTTTCTGCATTTTGAACAGTTTTAACATATCACATACGGATTTTAAGAGGTCCGTTGTGGGCATTTGCTTTGTATGAAGTACCCCACAAAGTATTTCCTGTGTAACCCAATAGCAATAATCAGTAAATCCTAGTATCAGTTCTCTTTAGCTATCCCACTTCACTGCAATATCTGTTTTGTTACACTTGTTCCTTAACATAATTAATTACAGGCAGCAAGCCGAACATATTTGAACTTTAAATTGGTATTTTTATACCATAGAGATGGACTTCTAATTGACTTAGCAGATATATATGTACCATCACTATAAATTCAATGCATAAAAAGGAAACAACTGATACTCCATATCTGAGAAAAAAACCACAATTATTCAACTGCTTGCTGCTTTTTTTAATTATTTTTTTAAGCTTGTACTTCCATCCTGATGCTTTACTCTGCAGCAGCGTTTCACATCGATCTGATCTCCCTTGGAATTTCATGCTTGAAGTGTACATTGGAAAACTTTTTTAAAGCCAGAAGTTAAAGATCCTTTTCTTCAAGAAACCTTAGTTTTCATTAATTATGATTATCTGTGGGGGAAATTTCTGTTATGAAATATAAAAAGTGGATAATTTATGCACTGATTTCTTGTTCATTTTATCTGTAGCACCCTGTTCTTTTTAAAATTGGATTACTTCTACAGGCTTTAAAAAAGAAATAGCTCTTTAAATACTATTTCCTTGAAATTACTGAAATGATTAGAATATAATTTTTAGAAATGTAATTTGCTGGAGAGATTCTGAAGATTTAAAAGGTTTCATGCCATTTTCTACAGTGGTTTGTATATATTTGTAAAAAATGTTTTACAGTGTTTCTTTTTCCTGCATAAGAATACTTTCAAGGAAAGCTCTTTTCTGAGATACTGGTTTATAAAACAAAGAGGGTCCAGCAAATATATTCACTACTTTTCATAGATCTCTTTAAAGCAGCACTTTGCCTCATTAGTATCATATTTTATATACCAAACCAATGAATTGTGTATGTTGTACAAAATATTAAAAGGTGCCACTGAAGAAAACAAATCATTATTTTCTGTTCTCCTACTTTGTGTTATACAATAACCATACTTGGTTAATAGATCCAAGGCAAAAAAAATGCAGCAAGTCCTCAAATGTCTTTAATCTGAACAAAGTGTTTGTGCTGGGAAGCAACAGCAATGTTCAAAATTAGGAATCTGCTGTAGGGTGAGAACTTGGAGATGCAGAGAGAGATTATTTCTAGTTTCCAGTCTGTGTGCTCTGCCTTGTGAAAGGGAAGAAAATGCATCCTGGACTATAGGTGTGTTACTGAAACCTGATTCAAATCAGTAAGTAATAAGTAAGCAATAAGTAATACTTGCAGTGTTCAGATAAAGAGTGTAAACAATTTATATTCATATTACAGTGTCTTTTCTAGGTCTTACTCTTCTTAACAGCAACTCGTAAGTTTAACAGAAAATGAACAAACCAGATATTAGTGCATATTAGTGCAGATATTAGATATTGTTGATAAACCAGAACTTCAGTGTTGAAAATACTAACCTTTCTCAGTAAAGTTTCTTTTAACCTTTTTGCTAAATGAAGGGCTTGATAGCATCATAGAATACCAGGTTGGAAGGGACCTCAAGGATCATCTGGTCCAACCTTGCTTGGCAAATGTGCAGTCTAGACAAGAAGGCCCAGCACCCTGTCCAGACAAATCTTAAAAAGTGTCCAGTGTTGGGGAATCCACCACTTCCCTGGAGAGATTATTCCAATGGCTGGTCGTTCTCATTGTGAAAAATTGTCCTCTTGTGTCCAATTGGAATCTCCCCAGGAGTAACTTGTACCCATTACCCCTCCTCTTTTCCATGTGACTTTTTGTAAAAAGGGACTGTCTGTCTTCTTTGTAGCCACCCTTTAAGTACTGGAACATGTTGATGAGGTCTCCCTAAACCTTCCCTTCTCAAGGCTGAACAAGCCCAGTTCCTCAGCCTTTCCTCATATGGCAGCCTTCCCGGTCCTTCGATCATCCTGGTGGCCCTTCTCTGGATCCTCCCCAGCCTGTCCACATCTTTTTTGTAGAGTGGGGACCAAAACTTAACACAGTATTCCAGGTGGTGGCCTGACAGTTTTGGAGTGGGATGATGACTTCTTTATCTCTGCTGGTGATGCCCTTGTTGATGCAACCCGACATCCTGTTGGCTTTCTTTGCCACAGCAGCATACTGGTCACTCATACTGAGCTTGTTATCCACCAAGGACCCCAGGTCCCTTTCCACAGAGCTGCTCTCCAGCCAGGTAGATTCCAGCCTATGCTGCACTCCTGGATTTTGCTTTCTCAGGTGCAAGACCTTACATTTGTCGCTGTTGAACCTGATAAGGTTCTTGTTAGCCCTCGCTTCCAGCCTATCCAGGTCTTACTGCAGGATGGCTCTCCCTTCACAGGTGTCCACTTCCCCACTCTGGTATCATCAGCAAACTTCATCAGGATACACTTGATCCCATCATCCAGGTCACTTATGAAGACACTAAACAGTGTTGGGCCCAATATCGATCCCTGGAGGACCCCACTTGTGACAAGCTGTCAGTTTGAAAAGGAACTACTTACCACCACCCTCTGGGTGCGGCTTGTCAGCCAGTTCCCCACCCACTGCATGGACCATTTGTCTAGATGATAATGCATCAGTTTCTCTAGCAGGAGGCTGTGGGGAACTGTATCAAAAGCCTTGGAGAAACCAGGAAGACAATGTCCACTGCTTGCCCCACATCAACCAAGCAGGTTACTTTATTTAGAAGGTGATCAGGTTTGTCAAGCACAATTTGCCCTTGGTGAATCCACGCTGGCTTTTTGTGGCAGATGCAAAGCTTGACAAAGCTCGCGGGAAAACCTTCCTGCCACAGTTTGAATTATGCCCACGGGGCAGTGGTGGTTTCAGTTGACAGGAGACAAAGCTGAAGGTCTTTGGCCAATAGGAGACCTCCGTGATCATATATGACCACAGGTCAGATTTGAATTGTGTATAAATGGAGTCCTGCGAGGGGGCCATCTTGAGTTGGTTTCCCTCAGGGCAGCGGGTCTGCGGTCGGAGGCTCTCCCTGTGGATTGGGATGCCACCTATGGTTCATCTCTTGTACAGATTGAGAGACCTCATCTTACACGGGTGAGTGATTTTGCACATTTTGGGTCATCAACCATAAACCTTAGGAGCTCTTAGGTCAGTGGTGTAGTACTAATTTCCTGACCGACATCCTGAACCTGTGGATTGTTAATGTCTGTTGGAGCCAGAGTGGTTTCAGTTAGAACAAAACTTAATTTCTCNACCTCTGCCTTTACAGTGTTGTTGAGGCTAATTCACCCCTCCTGTTTAACAGTGGGCCAGTATTTTCCTCTCTTTCTGCTTGTTGTTTACATACCTGAAGAACCCTTTCTTGTAGTTTTTGACATCTCTGCTCAATTTCAGTTTCAGCTGAGCTTTTGCTTTTCTAACTGCATCTCTGCACGCCCTGGCAATGCCCGTGTAGTTCTGAATGGGTGTCTGCTTTTCCATCTCTGGTAGGCTTCTCTTTTGATTTTGAGCAGACTCAGAAGCTCGCAGTTAAACCAAAGGGGGTCACTTGCTCTGCCTCCTTCCCTTACCTTTAAAGGAGATGAATTGTTTATGTGCTTCTAGGTGAGCGTTCTTGAAAAACTCCCAGCACTCACTAGTTCCTTTGTCCTCCATGGAAGCTTCCCACAGAATCCCTCCCAACTGAGTGCTGAGTGAACTGAAGCTTGCTCTTCTAAAAAATGTAAACCCTTCATCTTAGTGCTAACCTTTAGTGTGCTCAGCAGGGTCCCAAACTCCATGATACTGTGATCACTGCAGCCAAGGCTATCACTAACCAAGATATTACAAAGCGTGTTTTCTTACTGTGTGAGTAGCTAGACCAGCAGTGCCTCATTCCTGGTTGGCACATCTAACACTTGCATGAGGAAGCAGTCCTCTACGCATTCCAGGAGCTTGATGGATGATGTGTGAGCTGCTGTATTGTTCTTCCAACAAATATCTGGGTAGTTGAAGTCACCCATAAGGACCAGGTTCTGTTGACCCAAAGCTTGCTTGAGTGGCCCAATTATTGTTTCATTTGCCTTAGCATCTTGGTTTGGTGGTCAGTAGCAGATGCCTACTCTAAGATCCCCCTTGGAGACAACTGCTCTGATCTTGACCCAGAGGCATTTGATAGGACTTCCGCAGTTGCCATGGTTGACTTCTATACATTCAAGATTCTCATTAACATAGAGCGTGACTCATCCTCCTGTTCTTCCCAGCCTGTTTTTATGGAATAGCCTATAGCCATCCATTGCAATTCTCCAGTCATGTGAATTGGCCAACCATGTTTCAGTTATTCCTATGATATCATAACCTTCTGACTGGGCACAGAGTTCTGGTTCCTTGTGTTTGTTCCTCAGGCTGCATGCATTAGTATGCATACACTTGAAGTGGTTGATCTTCTGGTTCTCATCTTGGGATGCAGCTAAGGAACATTTGTTGCTGCTCTGGTTGGCCTGTCTGATTCCCCAGTGGGTTGCAATGGCGTCAGCGTTGCTAGTTTGGACCCTGCTGCCCAAGGCCTTCAGTTTAAAGCCCACCTCACCGAGCTGGCCAGCCTGCTGGCCTTTTCTAGGCAGGTGGATCCCATCCCTCCCTAACAGGCTATAGTGATCGAAGAATGGTCTGTTGTCATAAGAACCAAAACCCTTATAATGGCACCAGACACGAAGCCAGAAGTTGATTTACATTATACATCTATTTCTGGCTGTACCCTTTCCTGTAACTGGTAAAATGGAAGAAAAGAAAACTTGGGCACCAATACTTTTCACTTGCACTTCCAAGTCTTTGTTGTCTTCCTTGATTCTGCCCAGATTCTGGCTTGTGATGTCATTTGTGCCCACATGAAAAAGCAGCAATGGACAGCAGTCTGTGCTCTCGACAAATTTTGGCAACATCTCAGCTCTTGGCTCCTAGAAGGCAACATACCTCTGGTGACAACCTGTCAGGGCAGCAGATGGGCGCCTCAGTGCCTCTTAACAGAGAGTCACCCACTATGAGCACTTGTCATTTCTTTTTGCGGTATCCACTGTGTGCTGCTGGTCCAATTTCTCCTTGCACACCTTGCTCATGGGTGTCTACAGCTGTTAAAGCTTCAGCTCTGGGTTTGGTTGTGATGCTGCTTTACCTTTCCAAGCTACATGGATGGTTTCTTCTTTCCTGCGTCTGCCTTGTCATTATGATTTATTCCTTTATTCAAAGTCTGGCTCTAAGTATATGCAAGAAACTTTGAGTGGAAGTACTGAAACATTTGTTGATGAGGTAATAGTATCGTTTATTATATTAGATCAAATCCTCAATTGGCTTAATCCAGCATCGTGTCTCTACTACATCATGTATCGTCATGTATGGGATAATCTGCTCCCCAGCATGACAGTGGGCTGCCATCCAGCAGACATTCTTTTCTCTAGTATCTATTTTTTAGCAGCGACTTTCAGAGTGCCATACTGACTCTCTTGCTGCCATGAGGGGAATACTCCTTGTACACCACGTTGAAGTCTGCTCTTGGCTCCTGACACGCTTCAACCTTTAGCGCCGGTGACTGTGTAACGTAGACTGATGAAAAGGGTTCTGGGCAGTGGGGTGTCAGTGCCCTGCTCCCCTCAAGGAAGGGATTCTTCAGAGGGCTGGAGACTCAAAGCTACCCTCTCTGCTTACACTTCTGCATTGATTTGGTGCATACCACTTTTTTTCCCCACATCTGCTGAGCCTCATTCAGATGCGCTCTTGAGATGCATGGATTCAAATCCCTGTGAAGCAGAGGGGTTGAGGACCTCAGATGTCCCACTGCCTGAGAGGGGCTGCTCACAGGCTATCATGTAGGAGGACAGTCTCAAGACATCACTCGTGTTAGCTATGATTTCATTCTGAAAGTCAGACATGTCTCCCTGCAGCTCCTTCTGACACTTCTCAGCCATCTGCATGTTCAAAGTCCCAATTCGGTTTGTGAATTCCTCTCCCAAGGCAGGAGTCACACAGTTATAGCCACAATCAGTACTGCTGAACCTAAATATCTCTCTGCTGATGGAGATCGTGGTTCTTTTACCTTTGAATCCTCACTCTTTTGAGTGAAGCATTCTGGCAGCTTCTCATCACACATTGCCAGAAATCTTGAAAAAGATGTCACATCATAACTAGCTTTCTCCAGTCGCCAGCGTGTCACTCTGGATGAGAGTTGAGGCTCTGACAATTGTAAAATACAGAGGTGTAGATGGTTTTTAAAGGGCCTTTTGCTAAACACAGAAACATATTTATATTCATGGCTTGGAAAACAGAATCGATCAATGCTGCAGTCACCTTTTTTTTTTAACCTAGACCCACACATGAAAAACACTTATTAATAAAATTGTGCAATTAGTTACATTGTTGCTGACCTTTTATTATCAGATAATTATTTTCTTCCTTTGCAAGAAAGAACGGTTCTATACAGATGAACGTATATAAAACTGCAGGCCTGGAAGTGCCTGGTATCTCTAGACCTTTGAGGTACTTTATCTCCAAGGTACGGTAAGGTTGGAGTTTCCTGGCACAGCACAATACGGTTGAGCAGTACGTAGACGCTGCCTGGCACAGCGAGTAGCCAGATTTGCCCCTTGTGAAAGGGTTGTGGTAGACACTCTGATAGTACAAACTGCATCTGGAGCTGATGTTGGACTTCTTAAAAAGAGACTGGTTTTGCTTGCAGATCCTTTCCTTTCAGCACAGAATGGTACAGGTGAAAGAAGCAACCAAAGCTTCTCCCTTAAGGGCCTAAGACCAAAGGCACTTTCAGCAAGGCCATTTTTTTTCCCCCACAAGGTCAGGTCTCAGAAGCCAGCTTTCAAATGTGGTTCCTTTCACTTGACTTGTCATACTGACTCTGTTTTTAACTTCCACTGCCAGGTATGTAACAGACTGATGACACGGAGTCAAGTTGACTCCTTTAGTGTAATGTCTGTTCTCCGAAATGTAAAAGTTCTCTTTCTCCGTATGTATGTATGTACGTACGTAACACCTTTGGTGTTTGCCAGGGCCTGTAGTTTTAGCTACCGTTCAAAGGATGAGGCACACTGTCACTCTGCTGTGATTTACCTCTCCCAAGGATGTGCTGTGTAATAACACCCTGTTTTCAATTCTTTACCACCCTTAATATGCGCTATCCCGTAGCAAGCATCTGGCAATCTCTAAAGCACACTGCAACAGTAGGGAAATACGTTTTGCTCGTAGAAAAATTCTTCATATTGAGGAAGATGGTGCAAGAGATATACCACTCTAGTGCTCTGAAAACTGCCAGAAGTTGGTGACATTGCAAGCCCTGACAGACAGCCGCTCAGCTGTGATGCTACTTGCCTCTCTATGTTGTGTGTCCCTCCTCTCCTTAGTTAGGTGGATACTCTGCTTACAGCTACGAGCCTGAAGGAGAAAACACCACCAACCACACAACTGGCCCAACACCAACCCTGTGCTCCTGCTGCAACTCCTTCCCCAGTCCTTGCGGAGTTGAGATGTCAAGAATCTCTGCTAGACCGTAACTGTGTCTCTTACTGTTGTGCTTTTCTGAGGTCAAGAAAGTCTGACGCACTCATATCTGACAGGTAGGCCACAGGTTTACAAAGGCAAACATTGGGAAACCACACTAAAGCATCTCAGATAAAACCTGGCCTCTTAAAGCATCCCTTGCTTCCAACCACCTCCCAAAAACCTCAGCTCTCCTGTTCTCTGTGCTCACTTACACACCTTTGGCAGCTGCAAGCCATGTAACTTTACACTCAGACACCTTTGCTCTCACCGGCTGTGTACGTATCCATGCCCTTCACTGCTGTACACACACACATAAGAGTGTACAACAAACTGCTTCCAGCCAGGAGCCCCTAAACATTAACAGTTTCTAAGAAAGAGGTTATGAAAATAACATGCATGTTTTGATGACTGATAAGGAGCTCGCTCACTTACTTACTTATTTAGTTTGCCATTCGCATGTGCATACACACTCTGGGTGACTTCAGGTAGAACGTCATCTTTATAGGCGCCATGGATTTGACTCCACTTCATCTCTCATGTTGCTGCACAGGCGTTATATCGGTGACGAGGTGGAGCCCCGAGTGGTTCTTTATGGCCTTGGGTATGAACTGGCACTTTCTTCGCTGAAGTCACCGGGGAGTTGAAGCTCTACTGGCATACTTTAAGGGCACGGTCTGCTCCAGTCTCCTACAGACTCTGCCTTTGCAGAGGAGCACTGCCTCTTCGGCTGGCGTTGAAGTCTGGCTGAAAGAGCTGCTACCCAAGTAAGTAAAAAGACGTGGCTGTGACAGCCAAGACCTGCCCTGAACAGGTGAGGATTAGACAGAAGAAAATATTCTATCCCTACAGCAATTAAAACATTCGTCAGCTCTATCCATTCCTGTTGTATCTCACAGCTGCACATCAGGACAGAGCCACAGCAAAGTGCAAGAACAGTTTTGTTTGTAAAGGAGGAACGCCATTAGACTGATTTATGCAATGAATTATCTTGGTTCGGCATTCTGGATTTCTGTACCAGATCAGACCTCCAGCTGATGATGGAATTCCCACTCCTCCCTGAAGGAACCTCACCACCGCAGGAGCTTCCTTCAGCCTTTCTCTGCATGATGCAAATAGGGAGGTGACCTTCATGGAGGCATCTCAAACTCACATATGAAATAGACCCTTGTCCTCATACCGGGACCTTCACACAGAGTATTTCTCAAGGACAGAGTGGAACCAAGGTGCTGTAGTTGTGTGCGGTTCCAAGTCACTAAGCTGGTAATATGAGAAGGAAACCAACTCTCAAGCTACCACCACCAAAATTAGTGAAAACTATTACAGAGCTGGAAATAAATGCTGGTCTTTACCAGAAGACGAGGCATAGAGTCACCCCTATACTCCCTGTACATTTTTGGCTCCGTTATGATGCTATATGGCTGCTTGCCATAAAGATGAGGCTGCGAAGGTGGGTCTCCTGCAGGCTCAACAACTTCTCACCTGCCTGCCAAGTTCTGGCACTTTTGTCAGTCCACATGGAACATCCACTGGATTAAAAAACCAAATAAAATGTATATTTAAAAAAAATAAAAATAATCATTTACCACCTTTAAAAGTAGTTTTCATCACTGCCTAGAACTCAGAGCGCACACTCATCCTGGACATCCTGCAATGCCCTCAGCCACCCACCTTCTCTCCCCAGAGCCGCTCACTGTGAGTTCCAGCCTCCGGAGAGCAGGCAAAGGGGATTCCTCCCCTCCCCTCCTGCCACCCGCAACCCGGGGGCCAGAGGCTTTCCTAGCCCAGCCGCTACCCAGAAAGCCCGGCTACGATTTGACCCTGCCCCAGCCCCCCGGGACTAGTGGGGGACAGTTTGTCAACCCATGTCCTCCATGTTCAATAGAGGACCTTGCTGCGCCCCTGCCACCTGCTCAGCTGCAAGGCAAGATGGCTGCACCCTCAGGCGGGAACTAGCCCTGCCTGGCCTAACGGGAGGAAAACCGAGTTTTAAAACCCAAGCGCGAAGTACCCAAACGCTGCTTCACTTTGTACCTTACTTGGTAAAGCCTGACAACTTGCACTGGCTGCTTAAGAAATTTTAATTTAGCCCCAAACCCAGCATTTTAACAGCCTTACACTCTTTCTGCACAGCTCTAGCTTGCAGACCAGAGTGCGGGATGAGGAAAGAAGGGTCAACAAATACACTGCAGTGCTCTCTTGTCATCATAAATATCTTTATTGTGAAAAATAGCATAAAATAATTGCCACAGTTCTAGAAAAAACAGTTCTTGCTTTTTAGATTTATCATTTTATATAAAGGCATTTTATAATTTGAAACATTTGATACATCTCTGGCTAGCTTTACTTATCCTTCTTAAAACATGAAACAGCTACTTTGAGATTTGCAGAGGGCAACAAAAACCAACCCCTATTCTCCCATTAATTTTATTATTTTATGGATAAAGTGTGTATTACAGAGCAAACAAACAATACCTTACAATAAGGCACTTTTAAATACAACTAACCTGCTATGCTATACTGGCTAATTTCCAGCAAAGCTCCTACAAATCACAGCCCTAAACAGAAAAGTAATTCTTATTCCAAACACTGGTCGGAAAACCAAAATGATAACAAGCTTTATTATTCTAATGAAGTTTAAGCTGAGACATTTTCTGCGTATGTCACAAGTGTGAGCTTATAAGTTGAGAATTCACTTTGAATCTGTTTTAATACTGATTTATGAATACATCAGTATTATGCATCAAGTAGAATATGCTCCCTCCCACCTTCATTTTAAAACAAGTTGGAAACTAGTTTATTAAAACTGAAAGAGAGAATTCTAACAGGGAAAGTTTGCAGCTATACATTGGCCAATCATCATAACGATGCTTCATGCACACCTCAGGGTTTACAAACTACCAAGACATTTATTTCAGTGTTCAGTTATTGAACATTATTGCACTACAGACACCCACTAATAAATAAAAAGGCGAATTCAGCTTCCTTGTACATCGCCTGGACCATTAACACTGTGTTACCAGCCCTTCATTTCCTAAAGTCATGTCAGGAAACGCATGACCGTATCTGGAGATCCTTGAAACGTAAAAGCTTTATTTTAGCACAGCTTTGTCTTTCTGTACATTCAGAAGTACCTCAGAGCAGAAAGGCAGCGTCTGCTCCCTTCAGAGCAGCACTGGAGCAGTAACACTTCCCCTCATCAGCAGCTGCTTAATATCAGCAAGCCTTGTTCTCCGTTGTCTTTGCTTTCACTTTTGTTTTCAAGACACCGTCTTCTACAGAGGGAATCTATGAACAGCTTCACCCATTAATCAGCTTTCTTCTTCTACTTGACTACATTTAAGCCTTTTGTTTTTTTCCTCTTAATATGTGGTTTTCCCTTTCCCATTCATTCTCAAAACAAACATGTTCGTGTTCCTTCCTGCCTGCTCCCAGCGTACAGCAGAACTGCCCCTCGCCTTACAGCAACAAACTCGCACTGCTCAAACATCAGTGGTGCCTTGCAGGGATAATTCTCTTCTGAGAGGCCAACTTACTCCCTCCCTAGAAGAAAGTAAATAAAAACCAGGAAGCAATTTTCTCAGCTGTAGCTTTTGAGAGAGACAGGAGAGGGATGAGAACAAAAGATCCGAACAAGGGCAGCCCTTTAACAGACGACGTATCATGGCTAGCGCTTCCCTGGCACAAACGTAGCTGCCTGTGGTGGTTATTGCGACCTCCTGGAACTGGACATCACTTCTCTATGTACAAAATGTGATGTATTGCTTACACTGGTCATTCAATATTAATTTTAAAACAGCCCCCTTCTGTAGGGAAGAAGGCAATGTAGAAGTGTTTGTAAGAGCCACAGCTCACACACAGACAGGTACAAAAGGCGACCCACGTGGCAGCCACCAGCCGGCAGTTGGGTCTAGCTCAGCGCTCCGAGGCAGAGGGCCGACAGGAGTGAGAGGCTGTTGCACGTGGAAGCCACCTGCTGACCTGTCCCTTACCGTGAGCAAAAAGCAGGTGCACGGAGTGCTGTCTGCATCCGCTGATCCCACGGGGGGTACCGGGTCTGGCTGAGGTGGAGTTAATTTTCCCCCGGCAGCCCTCTCAGCGCTGTGCTGTATGTGGGTGCTGGTAACACCCCGGGGTTTTGGCTGCTGCCGAGCAGCGCTGGCACAGCACCAAGGCTGTGTCCCCTGCATTGCCCCTCAGCAGTAGGCTGGGGGTGGGCAAGATCTTGGGAGGGGACACAGCCAGGACAGCTGACCCCAACTGGCCACAGGGATATTCCATGCCATAAAAACCGAGAGAAAGGAGGAAGATGGGAGAAGAGATTCGTCTTCCGTACTGAAGCCCTGCTTCCCAGGAAGTGACTGGACAGCGCCTGCTGATAGAAGTAGAGAATAAATCTTTTGGTTTTCTTTTGCTTCTGTGCATGGCATTTTGCTTTATTAAACTGCCTTTGTCACGACCCACAAGGTTTTTCCATCTTATTTTTCTCCCTTCCCCGCTGAGAAGGGGAGTGATAGAGCAGCTTGGTGGGCACCTGGTGTCCAGCCAGGGTCAATCCACTGCAGGGCAACAGGTTACTGTGCAGCAAGTTCCTATGTCTGAGCTCTAGAGGTCCCAGGAGAACCACGCTACCCTAGAATGGCGTGAACAGCATCCTGAGCATCTTCTACACAGTTTAAACAAAAAGCTTTCAGACAGGTCAAAAGCAGAAGTCAAACTTCTTAGAAAGTCATTCAACTTGGAAAATATCCGACACTGGAGTTTAACAGGCTGCTGGCATGGTTTTGTTCCATAAACTGTTAGAAATCACCACACTCTTCAGCTTGAAGACAGATTTCTGCTGAACAAACACTGACTTTTAAATTGCTGTTGAAAAACATTTTGCCAAGCCACATGGCCTCACAATTATGTTTGTAAAGTACTTGAGGCAGGAGACAAGGGTTATGCTTCAATAGCAACTCCAATTACAGTAGTAAAACCCCCACTTTCGGATTGAAGGCCTTGTTTGCTAATTGCATTTGTTTTACTGAGGCTGCTTATGCTTTCTAATGCCAGGAGTTGAAGCGAGAGAAGATTCCCATCAACTGATTATTGTTTTCCAGTTAAAATCCAATCAAGAAAACATCGATGAACTGCAATTCTTGCATTCTAAGAAAATGGCTGCTGCTGAAACTCATCACTAATTACAATATATTGGGTTACAGAACGAGAAGATGGTTCACTCATAGCAGGTACAGTCCTGGCAATACCTCACATTGCATTCACACAGTTCGATCAATACATTAAACCCACTTTAGCTAAGTGCACATAGAAAAAATAAACCAGACTTTTGGCTAATGGAAACTTAGTCCCTCCCTTTGCACACAGGTAGATGGTTTTGCAGTAGCGTGGCTGTTACACAAACCAAAATTATTTCAAACAATTTCACATAGTATTAACTCACTGCTGCACCACCCAGCAGAAACGCAGTTGTATTATGGAGGAAGGCTACAGTTAATATCATATTCCAACAGCCCACAGTACACTCACCTCACAACCTGTATCAGTTCTGAGTTCATGTACAGAGAAGTAACAAATTGCTGCATAGTTGGGGAAATGTCACATCAATTTTTTTTGCTCAAATCTCAGGCAGGTATGTTGTTAAAGTGCAAACTACTTAAAAACAATAGCTAAACATCCCAAATCACATTCAGAAAAAGTCTTTCTAAAAATGTCAGGCTTTTTTTTTTTTTTCTTTCCTATTTGACAATTACTGCCCAAGGAAATCATCCCAATTCATTTCAGGTTAACCAATAACGTGAGTAGACATTTTCAAATACAATTAGTTACAAGCGACCTTCTTCCAGAGCAATTGTTCAGACCCATCGAGTACACAGCCTTTGCGCCCCACCTGTGGCACCGCGACAGTTACACAGGAGGTGGGTGCTAGGGTTTCGTTTTAAGAATACTGAGAGACGGATCATTCTGTGAGCACGACAACTAACAATTTGTTAACGTAGAGACTATTGTAACTACCCTTTCCATGTTTATTAGGCCCCCATTCAGAAAAATATTTACATGCATTTTTACCTTTAAGCATATACTTGAGTCCTAAAGTTTATGTTTAAGTGTTGTCCTAAGTAGCCTCTTACTGGTTCTTCCATCCATAGGAGTAAACATGTCCTGCATACCCAAAACAAATACATAGGCAGTAACAAATCCCCCCAACCAGTAGGAGCGTGTCAAGTTCACCACAAAGCAAACTCTCCGAATACTAAAAGAAAGAAGGAGCTTTCTTCTAGTGCAGTAAGATTCTGGGTTAAGGACAACATCAGAAATTAAGATTTTTGGGTCTTGAACTGAGAGACTTTTATTTTTCAATGAATTAAGTAGAAAACAGCAGCAGCCACCAGAAACAGTCTTGGCTCTAACTGAAGTGAAATTTGAATGTAAATGGTCCTCCTCCAGAACCAAAGGGGTTGAATCCTTGCCATGTGTTCCAGTTCCTGTGGAAAGGGTTGCCCCCACCCTGCTGACTCTCTGCATCCAGTGGGTCCTCTCCCGCATCAAACTTCCGCCTCATTTCTGAAGGAAACAAAACCAAAGTGGACACATGGCACAGCAGTTAGGGCAGTAACACCAAGAATCTCTGATGACCAATAACCAGTTCAGACCCCCGCGGCCAGAGAGCTGCAGTTATCACTTGCACTGGCAGCATCTGTAGAACCTAACTGCTTTGAGTTTTTTCAAAGCTGTCCAGGAGACTGGCAGAGGAGAAGATACTAACTCCCTGAAGACACTGTACAGAAAACTTCAAACAAGTCATTTAGTTTAAAACAAAGCAAGACAGTATCTGGCTGTCCAATAGGACAGGTATGAGTTTCAACAGGGACAGGACAGTTGCATGTTAACCAACTGTGTCCCACAAATAATTGGGACATTTTAGTTCATTGTACCTATTCTCTCATGGCTGCACTCACTTGGGATGGTCCCAGGACAGACCACACTGTATCCTACCAATATTGATCATTCATCAACAGAATGAAAGTCAGCACGCAGAGCCCCAAACTGTTTCAATCTTCTCCAAACACCATCCAGGCAGAGAGCTCTCCAGGGGACATTAGTTTGGAGGCAGAAAGTGTCTTTCAAAAGTAGTTTTGTCCAGCAGGGACAAAAGTTGAAAGCCTTTCCCAAGACTCACAGACAAGTCACAGGCTGTACCACCACTCTGTCACACCCACATACAACTTTCAAGCAGCCTGCAAGTGCCACAGGTTTCTGATCACCCAGCACTTTTTCACAATACTCATTTTATCAAGGCTGAGAAGGGAAGCAAAGGAGTTAATTAGGGGAGAATCAGGAGACTGGCTGTGGAGGGAGGAATGTGGAAGATGGCCTCAAGGTATACAAGAGCCCTGTGATAATAAGCTTGCAAATCAAAGCTCAGCAATTCAGAGGTCCACAGGCTTTATAATTTGTCTTTACATAACCAACATGGTCACTAGAGCCAGAAAATGACCTGGGAAAAATATCTGGATGAAAGGGGAGAATGTCACTGCAGTAAGAAGAGATGGAAAGCAATACAGGTGACATTAAAAAAGCCAAACACAACCGGTGTTACTTTTCCTGCCCAGCTGGTTTGACAGGAATGACAAACATAACATAATAAACAGCGTCAAGGAAAAAGTAGACGAACACGTCCTAAAGATGTTGACAGGGCAAGCAGCATCTCAAACGCTTTCAGTATATAAATCTCCTAATTTGTGTTCATAATTAGGAACAAATAAATCACATTAACACAGAAAAAGGTCTTCTGACCAGAAGTGTGTGTAATGCAGTTAATCACCCTCAGATCCCTCCTTCCCCCCCCCGAAAGTCTGAGTCCATCTGCCTAATTATCACTTAGATGATCCTGAACAGTTGACGATAAGAACGGGAGCATCTGATACCCACCATCTTTTATGTGCTTCTCTCTTTCCAGTGACCATACAGAACTTAGCAGACTGCTCTGGGTGAGGGGTTTTGGGGTTGGGTATTTTGTTTGTTTGTGGTTTGTTGTTGGTGGGGGTTTTTTGGTGAGCTGTTTGGGTTGGTTGGTTTGGGTTGTGGTTTTTTTGGTGGTGTTTTGTTTGTTTGTTTTTTTAAAGGAGGTGAGATAACCACCCCACTCCATTTTTTTTATGACATTCTTGAGACTAAATGGTCCAAGCTCTTCTGTTCATCTCTTGGCAAGACAGACATCGGATCTCCTAGTCACCACACCACAGGGCTCCCAGGAGAGTTACCACATTCTTCACCTTCTTCCCCTCCCCCAGAGCTGACCAGCAGACAGTCGGACCTGACAGGGCTCCTTGCTCCTAGGGACTGGGCCAGCCCCTGCAGCCTGGCCATAGACCATCCCCTCCCTCCGGCCAACAGGAACCAACAACTCAGTCCCGTGCCCTCGAGGAAATGCTCTGTTTGCGGAATGCATCTAGGCTTTCATACACACAACAAGGGCCAATTTTGAGGGCTTCTCTGGAGTACTTCAGGTACCATTAATCTAAATGTAGTTTGGAATAGAACTTTAGGCAGAAGGAGGTACCCACAACCTTAAAGTAAGCATCTCCAGAGCTAATCAATCCTGGAAATCACTGCAAGATGATATCCTAAAGAGAGACCTTTGGAATAATAAATCTTATTTAACTTTAAACAAAAGTCATTGCAACACAATACATAATTCTAGGTTTATATCCGACTTCATGCAACAGACTGGATGCAAGTGTTAGTGTATTGCCTTCTCAAGATGGATAAGGAGTGAAAGAGAAAAAAGGGAAGCTGTGATGCTTGTTATGACTTACACTTGCTGCATTTTTACATTACTGTAAAAGCGTTATTAAAAAAAATGAAGTCACTGCATAAGAACAATCATTACCTGGGTCAGTGAGGACTTCTTTAGCAGCTGCTATATCAATGAATTTCTTCTCTGCTTTCTTCTTTTCTTCCTCACTCTGGAAGTTGTCAGGGTGCCACTGGGATGCCAGCTTTCTGTAAGCCTTTATGATTTCTTGCTTTCGAGCATTTCTGGAGGGACAAAAAATCAGATAACTTAAAATTTTCTAATTGTTCATAAGCCACACTGGTGAATCTACAGGTTTATTTTAAACACAGAAACTGTAATTAAGGGCATCAGGAAAATTGTAAGGTCTGAAGAATTTACAACCAGGTGAGTAACGAAACCCACAAGGATCAGAGATCAAATTCACAGTTGGAAGGATGACCAATACTAGTTCAGAATTGGACATTTGTCTGGCCCTCATAAGAAAGCGAAGTCATTAAGTTTCTCAAAGTTAATGGCAGAAATATTTTACAAACCTTTCAATTAGTCCTTTCAAACTCTTCCGATCTATCATACTATCTGCCACAATTTTATTTTTTGTTGCTTTCACTAACTCTTCAGTCTTCATTTCTTCCCCAATTTGTTCACCTGACTGTCATCTACACTAAGGATTTCTTGCCAAGGGATTTATTTCCTTCCTAATGTTGTTGTTTTTCATTCTCGCTAAAGGAACTGTAAACACATGCTACTTAAAAGCTGAACACTGCTAAACTAGTACAGTAGGGAAGTGATGGTAGCAAGATACAGGAACAAAACCAAACTCTCAGCAGAACATAAATTCAAGTGATCAGCCCTAGATGTACTGGCTTAATAACGAACTTTCACATCATCATCTCAGATATCAGTATCTCACCTTTTTACTCCTAAGATTTTATAGTAATCCCTCTTCTGTGATTGCTTCAGCATCCTCTGGGCACGTTCCAGCCCCTCCCGAATCTGCTGGTCATTTTCACTATTGGCTTGAGCAGTCTCATAGTCTTTAATAGCTTTAATAAAAAGAGTGAATGCAAAAAAGATTACTCAACTCTTTACAAACTTCAATTTAAAGAACTCAACCACTCACCAAAACTGAAGCTTTGCTATTACCATATATAAACTGCAAAACTTTTATTTCAACTTGCCATGTTTGTTTTGGGGTTTGTTTTGGTTTTGTTTTTTTAATTAAAAAACCCTTGGAGGAAATTCATTTTCACACACAAATCAGGTAATTGTCTTTCTTTAGGTGCATCACACTTTTTGGAAAGGAAGGAGAAGCAGGGTTACTAGCGGCAGGTCAGTTCACTCTCTAGATGTTACAACAGTCACATGGATGAACATAACGAGCGTGAAGGATTGGGACGAAACATAAATCAAGGAGCAAGTTTCAGTGACTAGTATTTGAATAGCCCACTGCACAGTGTTAGTCCCGTATGTCACTGTTCAACTGAAGGATGCATTATACAGAGTCTTTAGATTAAGATTCCTTCTTCTCCCACAGTCTGCACTCAATCAACATAATAGAAAGCTTCTTCCTCTTTATGACAATAAAGACAGATTTCAGATTACCAGTATATTCATGCATAATTTGGAGAGAGTTATATTTTAGGGGTTTTGGGTTGTTTTTTTTTTGTTTTTTGTTTTTTTTTTTCCAATAAAAAAATCGCACTTTTATTTCAAGAGTTGCATTTCTCAGAAATGAAAGCAAGAGAGGTGCTGTAATGTATTCAAGAATTTTTAAGAAATTCCAGGTCTACATTTTTTTCTTTTTTAAGTAAACTATATCATTATTGTAACTGGTAACTGAATGCTTAAGACACCAAATTTAAATATTCTTTGACATCAAGATTTATCAAGGGAAGCAACTGTTGAAGTCTTTAATGAGACTGCTCTTCCTTCTCTGTTATAATCCTCAAAGTCTCATTTGCAGATCCAAGCCTCCTAGGTTTCTCAAGTTAAGACAAAGTACTTGCATCAGATTATTTCCAAGCAGATGCTATTTCTCAGCAGGTGTTACATTTGTTTTTCACTGTTTCTGAGCAAGACAGCAGGAAGTGCTAATGAATTTGTATTACCCAGACATCTGATACCACTGCAATCTTGTTTTGGTTATTGAAAAAAAAAAAAAAATAAAAAAAGCCAAGAAATATTTCCAGTGCCCCAACAATTTCATACGCTATTACAAACAAAACAAAATTTCTATTCATTTTCATACCATTGCACACTATCATTTGCTGCTTGAACAAAGGATTTTGGCTTCTGCTGGTATTTTTAATAATTTGTCCAGCCACTAAAAAACTCCACCAAATGGGAGTGTACACTAACGCATGTGCCCAATATACGCTGTCAAAACTGGTAAAAATAATGAAAATGCAGGGATTTCATTATGCTGCTTTACTGCTCCAATAGCTTTAAGCACCAGACTACTTAATCAGCTTCATGTAGTAATGGGAGGTCCCATCACAACGTCCTGCCAAACACAGATCAGATTGCTCAACTTCATTGAGCACATCATCAACGGGACGCACCACTGCTGGGTACCAAGCTGCTCAGGAGTCAGGTATTTGCAAGGACAGTACTAGATTTCTCTTTTTTTAAATCAACTCCCTTAGTTAAAGGCTGCAAGTATTAATCACATGGGAAGGTACGTTTTTTAGTGCTGCACACCGCAAAGGGGATGCACTCGACACACCTGACAGCAAGTACATTTTGCACTTTCTCTCAGTTGGAAGAGACTTCAACTTTGATGGTACTCTCCAGTGCAGGAATCTTCCTCTTTCAGAGAGCTAATCGCTCTGCCCTCCTGAGGGGTGAGAGTTGGAAGCAGGATGACACCTTCCTGGCCACGAGAAGTTTGCTATGAAACCAGGAGACGTACCACTAATTCACATTATGTCGCATGACATATTTAATCAATTCTTCTCAGTCATGATTTCTGAAAGCACTAATACTTCACAAACCAACACAAGAATCACTGCTGTTTTTTACTGGCCTGCTATTTCAGAGAGCATCCCTTCTTTCTTTCATCCTGTCCCATGACATGAAAGGAACAACCAGTTTCCAGTATCACTTTCAATTTAAATACTGTAGTCAAATCTAACTCTCCTCCTTTCAATACAAGAGTCTTCATAATCTCTCAAATAGTAACCGCATTGTATCTCTAAACAACCTAGGTGACTTTCCTATCTGGCCTGCATCTTTAAAACAGAGTGACCAAGACTGGCCATTATTTCATATGCAGACTTAGTTTCCTATCAAACACAAGTACCTGCAAACAACCTACATCCATGCCAACTCTGTTAGAGGAATAACTGAACCAGTTATGCTCTCACTGAAATAAGGACTATTTCTTCTGCAGTAGTAGGGAGGGGAGGAAAAAGAGAACAGAAAAAAAAAAAGAAAAAAGAAAGAGGATGTCCTGACCAAAATACCAAAACAGGAAAGTGTTGGGTTTTTTTTTTCTTCTTTGACAAAACTTGTGCTGTACACTTTGGACAGACTCCTGTACTTACGAGGTAAGCCAGAAAGGGAGTCATTACACATCTGTCTCTGTAGACAAGCCCTGGATCCCATGTGATTATAAAGTAATTAAAACCATTTGATGGGGATCAGAATTCAGCTATACATACCGAAGTGCATCTTGAACATCTAACAGTAATCGCCTTCAAAGTTCTGAATTACAAGTACTTTGAAATTTGCTGTCTTTAAACAGGAAAATAGGTGCCTCCAGCTCGAAATTTTCTTGAGGGAAGAATGAGAATCAGTTTGCCACTTTAAATACGAGACTACAATTTTAATTGCTCTATTGTTCTCTACAGCAGAGAGAAATCAACCGTCATTTTATAGCCATTAAAACTAAAGGGTAAGCGAAGACACCTTCAGGCAGACTAACATTAATGGACTATAATACTGTTTATGTAGGCTCTGCTGGAAGGCAGAGTGTAACTACAACCATCTCACCGCTGTCAAGGGCAGAAGGAAGGCAGGGGATGTGCTAAACAACAGGGATTTGGAGGAACGTGCTTCTACTCTAGAATGGCTGCCCACTCTAGAACCAGGCTAGGCCAAGCCCAGCAGGCTCCAGCCCAAGAAATAAGCTCTCCCAGATCCCAGGTGTGTCATCTCTGTGTTTCCTCATATCCTGTAATAGGGAAGCATTTGCTCTGTGCATTTGTGCAGGACCTTGTTACAAAACTTCCCCTCCCCCTCTAATTTGCAAGAGTTGCCAGATTCTCTCACCCTAGAGGAACCAGACACAGATAAGGATTTAATAGAAGATAATGTCAGAAAAATTCATTTTGAGATTGATCAATTTCAGGAAAACAAATAGATCAATTCTGTCCACTAGTAAGAAGTGAAAAGTACGTCTAAGAGCACTCACAGCAGGGCCTGTTTGGCCTGCCCCTCTCCGTACCCCTCCTCTAAGCTGAAGATTCATACACCTTGAGGGTAAAAAATAATCTTAGATTTTCTTTGGGTTCTCCTTTTGCTGATACTCTTTTCTCTTAAATCATAAACCTTTGTGTAAGCCATGATCTACGTAGATTTGTATTCTGTACCTTTAACTATTTTTAGGAAAGTGGAGGGTTTTTCATTCATTTATAAATCTACTTTTCCCAACGCTGACTGAGCTTACTTCCACTGCACCAAAGTACAGAAAAAGATGAGAAGCCTCACTTGTAGGTTGACACTACAGTTCTAAAGAATCAAAAGATGGCAATTTTTCCCCCCCCTCACACTTTGGTGGTGAGTTTTAGTTTTGTTGTTGTTTTGGTATTTTTTTGTTTGTTTGGGTTTTTTTTAAGCAATCCCATTATACAAATATTATCAGTTCTACATAATGCTGTTGTCTTCCACTCTTTTTTCTTATAAGGAGGAAGGCAGCTTGCCAGCCTCAGCAAAGAGGGACTACAACTAGGTCTCTTCAGAGGTACAAAGTCTACAGGGCTAATGAAGAGGACTGCCTGAAACCACACCAGTCCTCCTTATACCCTGTTTTCATTTGAGTCAAGCAGGCCTAAAAAAAGAACAAAATAGGTATCTTATTTTTGAAGTGAACTTCAAGAGGTGAGTGATATAATCTCTCAGTGATTAATTTCTCAAAAAGACAAAAAAAACCCTGAGCATGCTATTAATGAGAACAGCTGTCTTCATGAATGTTTAAATTGAAAAGATTTTTTTTTTGTTCAGTTGTAAAGCAAAAGATCCAGTGCCAGAATACAGAAAAGTAAAATTGTTCTATAAGTACTAAGATTAATGGAACTAGTTTTCTGCAGATTTAAAGCCTACAAGTCCTTCCCCTCATCACATTTGACTGAAACAGCCCAATGCTTCAAAAATTGCTGTATGCCTGAGCATGGGGGTGGAACAGACAGATTGTCCAAATTTCCTTCCTAAGTCTGGTTTCTTGTGGAGGTGAGATTCACTAAATTAACTTTTTTATAGCACATTAGTACTTAGTACTCTTAAAGAAGCTAGGTAACAACACAATGGTGTACTCAGAGACAGCCATTACTCAGTCCCTACTTTCCAAGGCAGTAGACAGGACCATGTAACAGTATGCATTTTATGGAAACCCCATATGGAAAATGCAGCCTCAGGAG
>VXBL01001781.1:2765-19604 GCA_013400195.1 Aramus guarauna
TCACGGCAGACGTGGCGGGACAGCACCGGTGCAATAACCAAGTAAAGCTCCGGGCTGGTTCTGGTGCTGCTTAAAGGAGCTGAAGAGGCAGCTCTGGACTTATTTTTGGTGAAAAAGGTGCAATCTGGTAGCTCAAACGCCAGCTGCCTCCCTGGCTTTGGTCTAAGGTGTAACCTGGCAGCTGCCCGCACCTGAGAGGAGCCGCTCCGCACCACTGGTTCCCCGGGCCGGCACACGGCAAACACCACCCCACCTTTCCCCACAATGTCAAGTAAACCGAAGCTGCTGGTGGTTTTTTTTAATTGATGATGGTTTCAAAGAATGCTGTAATTACAGGCAGGAGCTGGCAGGACCAGGAAGTCACGGCAGGGATTTATTTACAGCAGCCAGTCCCCGCTGTGAACAGTCACCCCAAAAAACCCTCTCACCAGGCTCAAGCGTCCTTCCTCGAAGGCTCTACCGTGCGCCGAGAACTCGGCGACTCTGCCCGTTACCCACCATGGTGCCGCAACGGGGGCGGCCCCCTCGTGCCGCGGGTCTGGGGAGCCGCCGTCATCTCCGGCGCGGTGGTTTAATCACCGGCAAAGGGAATAATTTGGTCTTACCCGAGGCTGGAGCCAGCCCGTCTTGCTCCTCCGGTGGGCTCGGGCTGCCGCTCCCCCAGAAACTCGTTGTCTCCTCCTGGCCAAAGCCCCTGGAGGGGTTTAGTCTCAAAACCAAGAGTTTAAGGTCATGAAAATTACAGAAAGTGGAGACTATCCTGAATTTAGGGCTTTTCTAAGCGGCGCGCACTGCGAAACGACACGGTGGGAGAGCAGGACATCAAGAGTTTTGTGTTTATTTGTCTACATTCAGCTTACTCCAGATGTACTGCCTGAGGGATCCAGGCATACAAAACCCACTCTTTCCCACTGGTTTTTAAAATAAAATCTTCACTTATAAAACTGAAACACTAAAGCATTAAAATACAGAAAGCTCGTTTAACTCACTTCACAAAAGCATTAACAGATGACATATCCCTTATCTATTTAAAGCCATACTGTGTTCACACTTCCACATCAATGTTTAAATAGAAAAAGGATACCGAAATTGTATTAACTCCAAAAAAAAAAAAAAAAAAAAATCCTATTTAGACAAAGTTGTAATGGCAACTAACAAACCATTAAATACAGAGATGCCCAAAATACAGCTAAGTATGGAATTACAGGTACTCAACCATTAGTGACCGGTATCACAAAGAGCACTGCAACATGGAAACGGGGAGGGGTAAGGGGTTGTTTTTTTTTTTTTACGTGTTTACCGTGATGCGATAAAACTGAATATTCAAAGGGTGGGCGAGCACAGGAGGTACCAAAGCTCCGCGCCCGCGGAGGAACGGGGCGGCTTTATCTGTACTGGTAATTCATGCTGTGGTCGTTTCTGCCGTAGCCGCCTTGAGACGCTTGGTAGGAGCTGGGGGGGCCGCTGTAATTTTGGCCTGAACCGGGGGAGTTGTAGTTGGACTGAGAAGAATATCCACCTGTGGAGGGGGGAGAAGGGAGAGGGGAGCTGGGTTACCGTCACAGAGTGAAAGAAAATTAAAAAAAAAACAAAAAAACAAAAAAAACCCCAACCCCTATGCGCTGTTTTGGACAGAATCAGAGGTTTTACTCCGACCTGGGACCCGCCGCCACGTAAGAGTACACACGGAGGGAAAGACGCCGCCCTCGTACAGGGAAAAAAAAAAAAACCAAACCCACAGAGGGAAGTGTCGTATACTGACCTTGCTTACCTTGGTACGAGGACCCTCCGCCCCCAGATCCTCCCCCATAGCCACCGTGCGAACCGGTGTTGTAGGAGGCACCTCCCGAGTAGTTATTTCCTCCTCCTCCGCGGCCGCTGTTGCCACCATAACCTGGAAGGGAATTTCGTCCTTAGGTTCGCTCTGAATTTCCTCTCTTTTAGTTTAAAACCTCCCTCCCGCCCCCATCCCCTTGCTACGGGCCCAACCAGAAGTTACTCCTCCGTGTAAGACGGAGCGTGTATTTCCTAACTTTCACATTTTCCTCCCCAGATAAGCAAACCGGCACTCACTGAATTTGCTCTCATAGTTGTAATCGGAGCCTCCGCCGCCGGGCGAGTTGTAGGAGTTGGAGTAGGAGGAGTAGTTGCCTTGCCCGTGGTTGTAGCCTTTCTGTTTGCCCTGCGGCGGGCCGTAGTTACTGTACTGGTTCTGGTTGTAGGACGACTGCTGCTGACCCTGGTGCGACTGATACCCCGAACCGTAGGAAGGTTTTTGCTGTCCTCCGTGCTGTTGTTTCTTTCCGCCGTGTTTCGGAGGAACCGGTGAGTTGTAGTTATCGCCGCCCTGGTAGTAGGAACCGTAGCCAGAGGAGCCGCCGCCGCCGCCGCTCCCCGAGTTGGAGTGGCCGCCGTTGCTGTAGAACTGGCCTAAACAGAGAGAAGAGCATCAGCCCCAAACTGCGGCGGGGGGGAAGTTGTTTTTTTTTTTGGGGGTGGGGAAGAGGGCTGCAGGTACGCTTGGCACTGCTTTAAAGGTTACGGCTCGCGCCGCGGCGAGATTTTACCCTCGCCAACGCGAGGCTTTAGGAGCGGTTTGCTCTCCGGCTGGTGAAAGGGTTAACAAACTGCACACGAGGCCAAGAGGTGAAACATCTTGTTCTTTTAAGTATTCAGGGAAATTGTGAAATACAACCGACATCGTACCATCGTCCAGTCACCTGACAGCTCGGTGAACGACGCCCAGCCGATTCTCCCGCAGCTTTAATTCCAGCACCACCCCAACCTTTAGGACTAAACTCAGGGCTACGACAGTTTCTTTAATGCACGTTACAATAACTAACAGTTATTACTTCAACGCTCTACAAAGATTTAAAATCTGGTGCTCAAACTACATTTGAGACAAGTCAGCCATCAACGGCAGCTGATGCTCGGTCTCCACAGCAGAGAGACACAGTAACGAGGAAGAATCTCGTTCCCGTAATGAGGAATTAACGTCGAGATCCATGTGGATCGCTCAAAGGCGGCGAGCCATCCATCTGGATTTACATGGCGAGCAGCAACAATCCAACGGAAATTAAGAGGTGCGTGCAGTTTATCCTATCGTGCAGCACAATTAAACTCAAAATTCAGGTACTGCCGCTGGGATCCAAGATACCCCAGAGAGCCTGGACGCGGCCAGAGTTAGTCTGAGTTTAATTTTCTTTATCAAGAGTATTAAGTCTGAGTTTAATTTTATTTACCAAGAGTATTACTGTCAAGCTCTCTGAGCAATTCTTTTCCTGCCCAATTTCTGCAAGTTGGAATTTGGGGCATTGGGCTCCGTGTGAGAAGGTTTAACTCTACGGTCAGACTTGGCATATTTGAAACTAAACTTATTTTCCAGGAATAAAAAGCAGTAGAATCTACTTAAAAACCTGCACCAGCATCCGTTATGGCGTGGACGCTCCGGGAACGGAGCTACGCCTCTAAAAGAGGGAAAGGTTTGCGAGCACCTCCTCTGAAACAGAGGAGAGGTGGGTGAGAATCAAATTAAAAAGGAGGCAAAGAGTAAAAATCTCCCGCCCTTTGCTTCCGCGAGTCCGTGCGAAACTACCAGGACAACTCCCGGCAAGGGCGAATCCCTAAATTTGGGGTGTGCTCGTTTTGTGAAGAGCTGCGGCTCTAAGGCACCTCACTTTTAATTTTTTGATCCTTTAATCAATTCTTTTCTACTCCCTCTGCACTACAGCAAGACTTTCTAGGCAAGATTCCTTTTTTTTTTCCCCCCCTTCTTTTGCAGATCACAATTTAGCTGTGCAGAACAGAGGTTCTGTCATCAATTTTTGTAGCAAAATATTTCTCCGCTGAATGAGACACCCCTTGCTCCACTGCTTGAATGAAAATCTCCTTCTTTGGTTCAAACGTAGGGACTTTTCTGGAGCGAGAGGTTACGACCAGCACCGTGTAAATTCAAGCTGCAGATGCTGGAAGTCAATCTCTCCCAAATCAATTCTTTCCAGAATTTCCATTTTACACCAAGACTTCATATTTAACTATGAAGTTTTAATGCTGTTCCCCATCGGATTAGTTCCGACTTCCCACAAATCAAAGTCAAGAATAAAAATATCCAGCACACAAGTAGTTACTCTAACATGTAGTTGCTTAAAAAAAGGGCAGTTTTTCCACCTCCTTCAGGACAGGATCTACCCCCTTGTATAAAAAGTCAAACAATAGCTTTCTAAAACAAAAAAATTTTAGGTATCCGCTAAACACCTTGGATTTTTTTTTTTTTTAAACTGGGTGCTTATAGGTTAGAGGTTTTGGGGGGTTTTTTTGGTTTGCTTTTTGTTTAGCTAGTTTAATTACTGAGTTAACTCAAATGTTGTTGAGCCTCACAAGTTAAAGGAACGCAAGGGCGCAGGCTTTGCAGCTAAAAACAGTGACAAAATACAAAGTTTGGTGGTTTTTTTTTTAAAAAAATAAAAGTACCATAGCAAGAATAAAGGACCCAACACTCGGAATTCAGAGACTCGGGTCTCGACTGGCCAATTGCAAAAATTTCCTGCAATTCCTCGATTCCGGTGGAATATAATTTTCCAGGCGACGCTCGAGGGCGAGGAGCGTTTTTCAGCACGGCTGCTGAGCCCGCAGCCGCCGGCGCTTTGCCTGTAAAGTGCTTTAGGCCCTTTATGCTTGGCTCAAGAAAGCCCGTTTCCACGTTCACGAACGAATCCATGCATTTTCAGAAGTTACTAACACGTTTACACTAACCCCTAATGCCTGGATATTTATTGTATCGGGATCGGAAGCGTAATTACAATACCTTGGAAGCACACTAGCTACCAGCCACAGTTAAGTCACATCCCTCAGCGTTAATCCACCAGCGTGTTACAAAGGATGTAGGATTAAATTTTAGCACACACGATTCCACGTACAAGTCAACATTTCGCATGCTTAAAAAAAAAAAGCTGGGCTGTGCTATATTCAGAGATGTTGAAAAGTCTTCCCAATATCAAGAGGCGTCTACCCAATTGCTGGGATTTATTAAAAGGCTCAAATTTTGTACAAAACCTGCTGTAAATTAAGACAAAGGTAGATTAAAACGCTTCGGTTTCTTAAAAATAAAGTAATGCTTTCCATAAAAAGCAAAGATGGGCTTTTTGCCTTTACGCTGAACGGAGCTGGCTTGGAAATTTGTGCGAGGCGCACAAAAAACATTCTCGGATAATTGGTTCCCCCTGTTGCGTACATCGATACGACCAAGTTCAAAGGCAAATCACAATAAAAACTGCCACTGTCTTAAGTTCTGCAGGCTAAGAGAGTTTCAGACAAGCTGCGGTGAAAAGCCACTGTTGAGAAACCCAGTGAAGCACAGGGACACAGCACGAACACTTTGGGTTTTGGAGTTCGAGAAAATTGGAGTAAAAAGCTGTTTTTTGTGCAATACTTTTAGATGATCTAGGAAGACCCAAAATCATGATAGCCGTAGCAGTCTGTGAAAAAGTCACCTACAAAAGGGGGAGACAGAGCAGAGAAAAAAAATTAGAATTCTTTTGAAGATGGCAAAATGCGCCACATTTGAAAGTCATGTTTTAGATTTCTCTGCTCCTGTCACCCCCCAATGAAGGCTTCTCCTCAAGACCAATCGCCGTGTATTTTCAGGAAATTCACATTCAAAAGTGTGGCCGATAGCTTCACGTGGCTTAAAGCAGAGAAATTTAAAATATTCACGGTTTTAGAGGAAACGTGAAGTCACCTGGATTCGCGTTTTAACTTTTTAACGAGCACACGAGCCATCTTTCATTACTTCTCATTCCAAAAAAATAAAATAAAAAAANGAAATTTAAAATATTCACGGTTTTAGAGGAAACGTGAAGTCACCTGGATTCGCGTTTTAACTTTTTAACGAGCACACGAGCCATCTTTCATTACTTCTCATTCCAAAAAAATAAGAGGGCTTCAGCACAAGCGCATCACCACACGGTGCAACCCAGTCTGAGTTTCACACCCCCAGCAGATCGACGGGTTGCAAAATTTAAGATGAAAAACCACTTACTATAGCCTGCTGTCGCCGAATTTCCTCCGTAACCATAGCTTCCGTATCCAGCACCTAGATTAGAAGGAAAACGTTTCAATAAAAGGAAAAAAATAAATAAAAATCTAAGCCCTCAGCCTCACATTTCCCCGTCACGCTACGAGACACAATAAAACGCTAGCGGGGATTAATTCGCCGGCTGGGCTTTTTGGTTTGGGGGCGCGTTAAGCAGCGTCTCTCACCCGCGTTCATGTAGCCACCGTGATTGCCGCCAAATCCGCCCCTGCCTCTTCCACGGCCTCTGATGTTGCCGCCTCTTCCGCGACCTCGCATGTTGGGTGGAGGGGGAACTTCGTTGTGCATGGGGCCTCCCATTCCAAAACCCGGGTTGTGCTGCTGAGGGAGGAGAGGCAAAGCCGTTAAGGTAAGAGTCATCTCTGGAAAACAGAGGTTGTTTTCTGTAAAACTCGATGGTATTCCTGCTTTCTTAGTCGGATCCTCATTTCTCTCTGCACATTAAGTGATTTCCCCCTCCCAAAAAGAGATTAAAACTGTAGAGCGGGAGACAACGGTACCACAGATCGCGCTGCAAAGCCGTCAAATTGGGAATTTACTTACTTTTACTGCAAACTTGGGTCCTCCCCTAGCCGGCACGGGGGCTCTCTTCTTCTTGTTTTGCTCAATGGCAACAGGAGCATCTGGAAACAACTTCTCGAGTGCAGCCAGAGCGGCATAGGCTTTTGCCACCTTTTTATTTGAACCGGCTCCTTGGAATTTCTGCCCGTCAACCTCCACCTGTGAAAGGGATGAAATCATTGAGGGGAAGCGGAAAAGGCAGGAGCAGAAGCTGCCGCTTGGTAAAATTAAGCATTTTTTTTTTATGGTGCCTGCAGACAATTCCAGAAGTTGGAAGTGTTAAAGTCAAGTTGGACGAGGCTTTGAGCAACCCGATCTAGTGAAAGCATCCCTGCCCACTAAACGATCTTTAAAAGTCCCCTCCAACCCAAACCCTTCTGTGATTTTAGGATTTTAAATTCTCACTAAGGCCGCAAAATTACAGACAGCCACCTCAGGACAGAGGCGCAGAGACCAGAAGTTGCCTCACCTCCATGACAAAGCGCTTATCGTGGCTGCCACCCGTTTCTGATATCAGTTCGTATTTCAGCCCACGTCTTTTCTCGTTGAGCTCCATCACGGGGTTCTTGCCGTGCTTCGTCAGAATTGGTCCCTGTTGTTTCACATTCTGGAAGTAGAGAAGCGGTGATGAAAAACCCTACGGGACTTGAAGTTGCTTCCAAAAGACATACTTTGGGAAATACCTTAAAGAGGACGAGCTTGGCATAAGCTTGCCTGATGGTTTTAACTCTTAAATTAAGAATCAGAGCGGCCCAACTCCCCCTTTTCAACCGCGCTCACCTCGGGGGTTTGATCTGAGGGAGGAGAAGCAGCGGTAGGTGTCGAGACAGTTTCTACTACAGGAGGAGGAGCAACAACGACTGGCTTCTGTTCCGTTTCCTCTGCCGATTCGTCTCCTTTCCCAGATTCTTTGCCTTCTACTCCCGTGGGCAGACCCATATCTTGCAACACCTAGGGTAAGGAGAGTCGGAGAGGAGGTTACTGAACTGCGCGTACCTCAAAGAGCCTCTGGCTCTCGTGTGCCCTACCCACTTTGGGGTAAACACTCGAGAAGGTTGCTCAAGAATCCTTTTATTAACTCCGTTCAAGTGCTGGGCATTCCCCAGATCCCGCAGGCACTTCAGGACCTAGGAGGTACAAAGTCCTCTGCCCTGAGACTTTGTCGTCTCGGCGTTTAACTTCTCCCCTTGTCTGTCCTGAAGGGTTTATGACATTTTTCATAGGCGGTCGTCACTGTGACTTTCATCACCAGCAATCTGCTTGCCCTTTCCAACTCGGAGAGGTCAACAATCAAACTGCCTCTTAACAAGAGCCCTCCGGCAGGAATTTACATTTAAGAAGGCTCTTACCTTCACCGCCACGTGCAATTTGGCCGTCTTTTTGGACGGTCCTGATGCCTCAAACGTGCTGCCATCGATTTCCACAGACATTGTAAAGATAGGAGCGTGAACAGGGCCGGTCTGAGAGACGAGTTTGTACTGGAGCCCGGGCTTGAGCTGGTTCAGTTTCATCAGTGCATTCATGGCCTGAGGAGGCTCGAGTTTTTCCTCTGAAAGAAAAAGGAGTTCGCAGATGCTTGTCATCTCTTTCAAAGAAGCATAACTGATTTCAGAAAAGTTCTGATCCGTGCTTTCCTCTTTGTGAGCGTTTAAGTTATGCCCAGTAAAAATCTTACAGTATCAAGCTTTTTAAAAAGAAATAAAAAAATTCACATGCCCCGTAACTCCTGTTTACGGCATCACCCAAGCCCAAACCCTTGCAGAGTTCCTCCGCAGCCTGCCTCCCCCCGCCTCAGCCCGAGAACAGCTCTCGGGTGGCTGTTTGTACCTACCTCTTGTTAACTCAATACCTTTTTTCTGAATCTTCTTTTTCTTTTTGCTGGGAGATTTCTCCTCTCCGTCCTCCTCCATCGGACGCTTCATTGGGGTGACAGCGTATGTTGTACTGGGAGGAATCTGGACTGTAACAACCATAACCAAAAAAATTAAGGATTCCAGTTTCTACAGCACCAAAAGCCTTGGAAATGTGATTTTGGGTTTGGCTTTTTGCTGACCCCACCCCCCCACCCCCGAGTACCTACCAGTATAGTCAACGGGGTTTTCATTCTTTGGTTTCTTGGGCATTTTGGAAGGGAGGGGATCCATCCCCAAGACTTTGTGAAGCTGGCCAAAAGCAGCAAGCCTCAGAGCATGCTAGAAAGATTAAACATGTGTTACTGGGACGCGCAGGCGGCTCCACCACTCTCTGTTCCCTGCACAGTTTCAGACAGGAACATTCTACCCACCCCTACACAGAAATCCTCATCAGTTTAAATAGGACTCTCTGAATTTTTTGAAGTTCAACCCAAAATACGGGTCACGGTAGCAAGTCGCTATTTAAAACCTGATACTTTGCTTCTGGTTGGCCAAGCTACAAATTCCTTATTGGTGTGGGACCCATTTGTATTTCTTTTACTTGACTAGATATTAAAAAAGTTAACACCGACCTCCGTGAGGTTACTATACTACCATTAACCAATATGGAAGTTCAGAGTCAGTTGAACTGATTAAGTTTTCGTAACATCTGTAGTCAAAACTATACCTGAGCACTCTGTGTGATATCTTCCCTTTGTTGTCTGTCTAGATGCCCAATAGCATCAGTGGCTTCTTTTTCACAAGGATCATAAATACCAGAACCATCTGAAGGCAGGAAACAAGGAAGATATGCAGAGAATTATCCTGGTGTTTTCTAAAGAAACTAAACTAAGTATTCCCTTGGCATCAATCAACACTCATCTCTCGAAGAACACGGACCGACACGATCCATCCAATGTCCAACATTCTGAAACTCGTCCGGGCTATTTTACACGGACAATTAGCGGTGGAGCTGGTCACGACCACTCAGGGAACCAATTTTACGCTTGTAGAAACTGGTACCTCTCTCTACGGGGGTTTAACGTCATGGGTCCGTAGCTCTGAACACACGTGCCCTAAGTCACAGCAAGGTACTGGAGTACCCGGGTACGCCGGGGGCTTTCTGAGCTCCAAATCTAGGCTGCCCGCACGTACAGCAAGGGATTTCTCAAACGCTAAGGTAACCGCGCCTCGAAGCTTCAACCGCGTTTTCATTTCAGCTTCGCTTTGAAATGTAAATGCAGAGAACCACCTAACCTGGCATTACGATTCCCGAGGCAAGGCATTCAAGAACTCTCCTCAGAGCCTCGCCAGCGCCCATGGGTCTGTTAGCAGTTCCGATAGATTTCTCACACAGCAGCTCTAGAGGCTGAAAGACAGTTGGGAAGAGTGAGAGAAGCAAAAGGTAGGCGCCTGGGCCACGATTACGGCTAGAAGCTGCTTCAAATTCACAAAGGATTAAGCGATTTACACTGTAGAAATCGTTAATCGATAGAACGCTTCACACCACAGACATTTCATAGGCATCTTAAAGGCGGAAACTCTATTTGGGCTATATACGTCTCTCACAGAAGGTGCTCAAACTGAAGAGAGCTGAACACCAGCTTGGAGAAGTGGTACAAACCCCTCCTCCCCCCCCAAAAAAAAAAAAAGAAAGAAAATAGGCAAATTACCCATCCTCTCAGCGGTGCCCAAGTAGGAACCCGAGTACACAGATCTCGCAGCACTCGGATCACTATGACGCACGACTTCAGCCCGTTAGCCCTGGCCTAGAATAAGAAACAAAAGCAGACGCGCATTCAATAAAAACACCCAAACTGCTCATTCGCAGACAGTCATTTTGCGGTGCTACTTTGCCAAGGGTAAACAGTATTTCGCGTTACCATTTTAGAACTTATAACAATAACTGTAGTGTACAAAGGCAACATTACTCTTAACACAAAGCAGCAGCTATGCAACTACTCTTTAAAAAAAGGTTCCTTCCGCACGTTTAAATTCACTTAAGTGCTTCTTTAGCAACTGTACTGTTGACAGACGCTAAGTTCAGCACGTCTAACTATCATCCGGCGTTAAATATTTTAAATACCAAAAAAAAACAAAAAAGAAAATAATAAAAAAAGTTAGCCCCTTAATAGTTTACAAATTTTCTACTTAAAGACAAATATAAGAACAAAATGCAAACCTGGAACCACTTGGCGTGTCGCAGTGACGCCAAGGCAGCAAGGCATTTCTGCCTGTCCAGAACGTCCGGGGAGTCGTTGACTGATAGCGTTTCTATTCGTGGATGGAATAAGAAGACAAGGCACAGTTTGACCAAGGGGGTTCTGTCAGGCGGAGAGGGGATGAGGCAGCTTCCTAACGGGCAGCTGAGGCTCCCAAAAGATCCTGATCTAGATCCTGTACCTGGAAGGATGGTCTGCAGTGCGCTCGCCTAGCGGCCTTGCTTAAGAAATTCAAACTGCAGAGAAGGGGGGTGGGAAGTTTAATTAACAGGGACGGACTGAGATCTGTTCTGTGATGGGGTGTGAGGCTCGATGGGAGAGGACAGGAATCCTTTACGGCTCGAGTGAAGTGGGAGCGTATGAGGCCAGTAATAGGTAACAAAGGGAAATTTAAAATAACCCCCCACTCTGCGTTCAGAGCGTAGCTTTAGTGGAGGAGCGGGGGGGAAAGCTTTGTGAGGATCAAGGGAACCCCCTCCGCCCATAAGGCTTGACTGCCCTGGCCCCAACCCGTGACAGAGAGCGTCCTGTTGGTCAAAGGTCCAGCGTCCCTAAAATTGACAAACTAGAAGGCTTGGTAGACGAGGTCAGATATCAAAACCATAGACAGTCAATAGAGCACAAAGATATTTTTCAGTCTGTGCTGCAGCAAAATTGAAGATATGGTTTGAAAAAGCTCAAAGTTTCTCAAGATCAGGGTTTTAGATAAGGCTAGTGCACAGAGCGAGCGTTTGAAACCCAATTTGACAGCGCCGTGGCTACGATACGGAACCCATTGTAGCGAAGCAGCTCAAGCGCAAAAAAAACCCCCAACAACCAAAACGCCTGTGAGTTCTTATTCCAAATGGAATTTGAGAGCGAATGGAGAAGCTAACTTTATCCAAAACTCTGCATCGCTTTCTGGAATTGTGAATTCAGCTGATGAAACAGCCAATCAAGGAGACCCAGAGCACCTATCATTCTTGCTGCAACACAAACTGCGTGGAACATCCAATTTCATGTACATGCAAGTCATTTAACGAGAAGCCTTCGAGATTTTTTTTTTTTTTTTTTTTAAATGTATCTGGTTCATGTTTTTATGTCACTGTGCAGGCCACTGACATGGCTAGGTACAAAACAAGATTAATACAACAAGATGATGTATTAGTGAACTAAAGGCTCAAGTACAAAAAAAGAAAAAGAAAAAAAAAAAGGATAAAAAAATAGAGCAAAATCCCATCCGAAAGGTGCTACTCAGTTTCAGAAGCTCAGTCTGAATAAACCAGAACTGTGATCTCATGAGGTTGGTGTTCCCTTATGGAATTTTGAATTTACACCAAAAATAATTGTCACCACTTTGGCTGAAACTGAAGAGCACGCTTTAACAGTGAATTAGCAACGGAAATGTACGGGTTTCCAACCGACTGTTGGCTGTTTTCAGTCCTCCATACCTCCAGCTAACTGTTTTTCCATTTCTTCTCTGACTACGGGCGACGTCAAGTGGATGGTCAGTGTCAACGGCGGCTCTTTTGTGTTCTTAATTACAATCGCGGCATCGCCAATCGACTGGATTATTTCATATTTGTCTTCGGTAATAGCCTGCGATATAATTTTACTGCTCAGTAAAAGTCTAATTTGTTTCCAAGCAATTTGCAACATCCTTTCCCAACAAAATCGAGGCCTACAAACAAAACTTCAGCTAAGAAAGAAAAGTTCATTTAACAAGAATAAGGTTACACATCTATGAAAATGACTTTTCCAAGATGGAAAAAAGGCTATCAAAACCAAGCGTCATCAGCGTCTTTTTAACCATTTACTTATTTCCCTTGCTCCGTAACAAGCGCAGACAAACATCGAAAGGTTTTACTCACAGCAAGCTGTACTCCCAGATTGTCAGCTACTTTCTCCAGGAGATCTGTGGTGGGTTTGTCTTTGCACAAAAGAACTAGCTCAAGATCCAAGTCCCCCTTCAGTAACAGGCCTTTTGCCACAAGCCCTACACGCATCACTCCGCGCAAGGTCCTCGTCAACTGCTCCGTGGCCTTCTGATCCCTGCAAAATATACGGGTCACAATCACGACGGCTTTGAAAAGAAAAGAATCAACCGTGGCCGGGGAAGCACCACCGCTCGACCCAAGCTAAGGGATAGGTCTGCAGAGATTAAGCATACAACTCTCCCGCTGAAGGATTTACCACACCTGCACAGGAAGAGTCGCTTCAGCCCTGGGTTAGTTAATTCCTCTTAATCCCACAGCCCAAGAAAACAACTTTTCCAACTTCAGCGAGCGGATTTTTACTAATCGAAGTTAAGACAGCGCTATTACTTCCAACAGCAGCCCTTACGAGCACGAGTTCGGTGATGTTCCTTACCCTCCTTCCTTGTTTTCCTCTTCAGCTGCTGTCTCCATGGACTCTGTTTCTGGCTGCTCCCCACTGACTTTTTCCTGCTCATCAATCCAGTCGGACACAGCTTTGAGCGCCCGCTCCGTGTGGGACACCATATTCTGAACCGCCTCCAGCTCCTCCTGCGTCGGGTAAACGGCCGAGTGCTTGGCCATCACGTGGCGGTCGTCGTTCACAAAAATACGCATTGGTCGCTGAAAAGGGATTTTGAGACAATTTTAGCCAGAGGCAACACACAGGTATTTATCTTGCGAGTCCAAAACCTCTCGATCCTTACCATTTTTGCTTTTAAATGGCCCTCCACGCGTTCAAAATATGCTTTTTTAGATTCTTCCACTAAAAAGACTGTACCGGTACCACACTTTTCTGTAATCTGAAAACAAGAGAAAAGCAGTTAGCAACGCTGGCAGGCTGGTCCGTCCCCGCAGCCTGCTTGCTGAGCGTACGCAGGAACAGAAATAACCGGCATCGATAATTGGAAGCAGTAACAGAAATCAGAAGTATGCAAACTCATTCGCAAAAGGCAAGTTTTCTGCTCCTGATGATTTATATTCTGAAGACCTGAAGAGTGCCCACGATAACGATTACAGCCAGGTTTGTCACACACCCCTCACCCCAAACTGCATGGACTGCCTTCTTTGGGAGCATTAACCCCTCAGTTTTTACCTGCCCAGCAGTTTAACGAGCACCATGCACTCGTTTACCATCATTTCCCAAGCACGCTGTGCAAGGTCAACACACTTTGAACCATCCCCTCGTACAATTTCCCCCAAAGACAACTCAGGAGCTTGAGCTGCACCCAACTGCTTGATTTTTTCCCTCCTGCTCCCCGTTCGTGGCCATACACATATTATTTTGGCTCCTTATTCCCGTGAGGATTTCCCATTAAAATTGGGGTTTTCCAAAGCTCCCGCTTGTATTTTTGAAACAAAGTGCACCGAAGGCAAAGCGCTCCCCGATACAAGCTGGAGCAGCCTGCGCTGGGAGAATTAACAGTCTGTAAACTAATATAATTCCACGAGGTAAAGAACCAGGTTGCCTTCATCCGGTTGCCAAGCAAGGAGACAGCTTTCATTCTTGCTACTCCGAAGCAACTATTTGTAAAGCTCTCTTTGCCATATCCCGCTTTTCACCCCAAATTCATTTTATGGCCCCAAAATAAACGAGCCTGCTTCTAATTAGGATCAATACAAGCCAAGCTCAGTAGCTGCATCGACTCTCTTCACTTACTTTATCAGGAGGAAACAGTATAAACTTACAGCGGGAAATCTGGTTTTGAAGCAAGTGCTCACAAGTTCTAAAATTCAACAGATTAAGCTAAAATTGTAACAGCTCGTTTCCGAACAAGGAGACATTTTTGAAGGGAATTAACCCACTCTGATAGCCTGAGCCCCCAGCTGATGCAGTGAACTGCTTTTGTTAAAATTTAAGCACTTTGCTCCTCTGTTTTAGCCAAGGGGCCTTTGAGCAGAGAAACATTTGTGTCCTGCAGAATCAGCAGTTGCTCGATTCACGGTCATTAATTTGACCAAACATCTTTAATAAAACTCTTGATTTAACTCTAACCCAAAGCACACAGAGGCAGTCCCAGTCCTGCAAACACCTCAATGTTTCGTGCTCGCTCCAAGAACAGTTAAACGCCACCTAAAAGCATTTGCGCAAGTGAGGCAAGGGAAGAGCCTCGGCATCTGAAGATGATGGAGATGAAGGTCATCATCATCTGCCAGCTGTTTGACTTCATTTAACAATCAAGCACATGTCAAAACCGCCTCGTAACTAAGGCTTTCAGAAACACCGCTGGAGAAAGTCAATCACACCTTGATTATTTCGGCACTCGTGACCAAACCTCACTTTGCTGGGAGTCCTTCTGTTTTGAGCGAGTTTCACTCGAAATGAAACCCGACTGAAGCCTGCTTTTGCTTTTTTTCCACTGGAACCTTCCTCAAGTCGGCTCGTTCCCAGGCTAGCTCGTTATCACCAGGTCCGGCTCGCAAACCCAACACTTTACTCTCTACACTTTACAGATGACGCAAACTGTGAGTAAACCCAACCGATCTGAAGTACAAATCGTCCAAGATACTGGAATAATAATAATAAAAAAAGAACAAATAATTAACTGCCCGAACACTTAGTTCTTTACTAGAGCAATGCCATTATAATTCTGCGATCTGTGCTAAAACAACACAAATGGCCTGGGCAGAAATCAGGACCCTGCTGCACTACGTGTTCTACAATGGAGCTGAAGAATTTTCTAGGATAAAAATCAGGAAAACTCATTGCCTCGAGTCGCCGTCGCTGTACGGACTGGGTACTCTATGGCAGAGAAACACCTCCGATTCCAATCCTGCAAATATTTACGCACAGGGCAACTTTGGTATCATTACAAATCTGGATCTAATTGTAATTAAACTCAGGTGTCAGTGCCCACTGAGCGGGGACAATTCTTCCCAAGCTACCTGCAAGAACCCACGAGGGATCTCCTCTTGTTTGTGGGCATCAGCCTCCCAACACACTCCTTTGGATCGGACACCAAAAAACTCATATGCTCTGTACGCAGTTATTTTTCTCAAAACTCCCTTAATTTCCTCCAAGCAAGGTAAGAAATTAGTTGAAACCCAACCTAGTGAAGCGTGGCAGTGTTTCTACAGTCAGAAAACACTCCAACAGCCCCGTTTCCTGAGATTCCTAAAGACGGACGTTAGTGCTCTTCTTGAAATCACTGATGATCATTTTCTAGTGAGAACCCAGGAGCTGATGCTGCAGCATCACAGGATTCAAGCCTCTTGGGGAAAAGAACCACAGACAAGTTAAAAAACACGAACACGCTCAAGAACACCCAATTCCTGACATTGCTCTCAATGCTGATCATCATTAAAATTTGAGATAAAGGAGAAACTTTGAAATTCCCCCCCCTTGTTTTAAGCCTCACCTGCTCTGCTCTCCCCATCCTACGATTTTCACTACCAGCTTGATTTTACCAACAAATTTTCCACTCAAGTCTTTTGATGGAAGGAGGGGAGGGGGGGATGGATGAGAAAGTAATAATGCAAAGAGGTTGAAAACTCTGCCCTAGATCAGGAGAAAGTTTAACCCGTGCTAAGCAGCGCATTTCGTTTTAGAAAGCTTCCATGTTTTAAGTAATAACTAGTCATTTTTAACGTGTGTTTTTAGCCTATTGTACCTGAACAGGATGACTGAAGGAGCGCAAAGCCTTAATGCCTTGCTTTTGTTTGCACAAAGCTCTTCCAGGTCTAAGGACGCCAACAGGGTCTGTTCCCCAGCACAAGGCTACCTGGCTGACAGAGGTGATGGCAAACAAAAGGCAGCGACAGGCAGGGAGGTTTTATTTGGGTTTTTTTTTTTCCTTTCTCTCTGAACCATCCAGTGCAGCTACAAATAACGGGCTGGATGAGAACAAGGAGAATTTCGAGGAAGTGATGGAGAACCTGGATAAACCCCCCCCCCACACACACACACACACCCCCCCGAGAGGGAAGTTTAGGACAGGAGAGCGCGGCCCTGGCCCTAAGGGGAAGAGATGGGCACTTAAATCACACCAAAGGGGATGTTTCCCCCTCCCATGTCCCCCCACCCACGCACACACACACCCCCCCTTTCCAGCACCAAGAGAAGCCGGCGGGCCCTGGGGAGCTGCTGCGGGGTGGGGGGCGGGAATAAACCACCACCACCC
>VXBL01001781.1:20632-35944 GCA_013400195.1 Aramus guarauna
AGCAGCCTGAGGGGGCCGGTGGTCCGACCTGAGGGGACCGCTGACCTGAGGGGGCCAGCGGTCCAAAGGGAGTGTCCTGAGGGGACCTGCAGCCTGCGGAGGCCGGTGGTGTGAGGAAAATGTGGGGCCCAGAGGGTCCCAGGGCACAGGAGATGGCAGCCCCTGAGGGGGACGAATGTGGGGGTGATGCCCACCCTCAGGGCTCTGAGGCCTTGGAGGGGGCTGTGGGCCGGCTGCCGCCCTGGTCTGTGCCCCCAGGGAAGGGCCCACCGCTACCCCGGGGGCCTGAAGCCTGGGACAGCCGAGAGCAGGGTTTGGCTAAGAGCCCGCTGTCCCGCGTGGAAAGGCACGAGTCACTGCAGTATAGGGTTGATCTATAGCGCGGCACGAGTCCTACAGGCCCCTGGCATAGGGGACACCGATGGATGTCTTGTCACCGTCCGTGGAGCTGCTGCCTGCGATGTGTTTGTGCGGCGGCAGAGGGTGCCACGCGTCCCGTCCTGGCATAACTCGTTAGAGCGCTAATGGTCTGGGCGGCTGGAGGGAACGGGAAGCGATGAACAACTTTGTCCTATTCTAATTAACCTGGCGTCAAGCTCCCAAAGCTTTGGGGTGCAGGATGAGCCTGTGGTCTCTCCTGCCTTACCAGCAAGATCCTTCTCGTGCTGTCAGACAACGAGGGAACGATCCCAAAGATGTTTTTTGCTTTTACTCAAGTATGAAGTTAATTGACGGTAAGTGTTTAAATGAATGCTCACGCCTTAAAAGCTTCTTGTACCTCTGCCGGAGATCGCTCTCTTCTGTGAGTCAAGGATTGTTTGATGATACCTTGTACTTAGTGAAAAAACTCAAGTTAGTAAAGCCCCAAACTCTGAAAAATAGGAAGCGGAGCATCAAGGTGCGCATTGAAACAAGCTGTAACGGCCTGTTTTTGGGGCAAAAGCCAGCCATGTACGTCACACGTGCCGTCGCGTTCTGTTCTTTCTCCAGCTGTTCTGCACCACTGGGCAGAAAAACGCTGCAGAGATGAGCAGCAGCCACAACGAAGCGGAACTAATGAGCACGGTCGGACCAGCGGCTCCCCAGAGGTCTCCTCCACCCCCAACCTCTCTCCGAAGGGCTGCAGAGAAATTGGTGAAGGTTTTGCTGTGACGTCAGAGCACCTATGAGGTCAGAAGGAAGCACGCAATGGAAGCAAGGTCTAAACAGCCACTTTTATTTGTGGTTGCAATGCTGACATCGATGGAACCGTCGCACATGACATCAGGAACACGCGTGGATGCTCCCGCCAGAGGTACATCCTTGCATAGGAGCCCTGGTGCAGAGTAGGAGTAGTTAATGCCTCAGAAATACATTTAAAAAGAAGGAATTTTTATTGTAGAACATCAGCACTGCAGTTTTTAGCTTTTTTTTTTTTTTAAAGTTTTTTTTTTTAACTTGTCCTGGCCGGATTCAGGGACCGATTCGGAGCACGCATGGTTTCTAGGGACAAAAGTTGCATCTTGATACAGAAAAGAGTGCGATTATTCCTAAAGACAGACAAATTAATGCCTTTAAATACACGTCTTTACATGGGAGGCGTGCTCTGTGCGCATGGATCAGTCCACTCTTGCAGAAAGAAATAACCCAAATCATGGAGTGAAGCCTTTCCAGACATTAAAATCCCACCTTGCCCAAGTGGTTCTGATATTTTTATTTTTTTTTTTCTCCCCAAAAAGTCCTCATTTACTAGAAGATTTGCTTCTCTGCTTTCCAAACCTCACAGCGAGGACAGTGCGTGTAGTTTTGTTTTGAAAAGCCAGCTGCTGCTTTGGCTTACTGGAAATTGGAATCGTAATTCTGCTCCTCAACTACCAAGTTTACAGAATGCAGCAGAGCCAGCCCCACGTCCCAAAGAACACATTTTGCTAAATTTATTCTCTCTTTCAACATTTATATTTCCAGACCTAAAAATCTCTACTGTATATTGGCTGTTTATGCAAATAAATCGAGTTACTGATGGTCCTCTGCTATTTCGGATGGTGTTTCCACAACCAAAGTGTCTTGCTATAAAAAGAGAACAGCTAAAGTTGAGGAGCAAGTGTAGACTTACCCTCTACACAAAAATTTCAAAAGAGGAAATAAACCAAAGCATCTCAAAATCTATGCAAGGAAGGGAGAGGAGAAAAAAAAAAATCAAAATAATTCAGGACCAGCATCAGGCTGCAGAAAATATTCTCTCCTTGGTGCTAGTATAGCCATAAACTGAATATATTCCTGTAATTATTCCCTTACTTATTCCCACTTACTCCCTATCCCAAACCGAGAGGATTCTCCTCTTTTTACCTTTACCTTTTCTTTTTGGCTTTAACTTTTACCTTTTCTTTTTGGCTTTAACCTTTACCTTTGCCTTTTTAGATTTACCTTTACCTTTTAGCTCTCCCCCCGAGCATTGGACTGGCTACATCAAAATGCGAGGGGAAAAAAAAAACAAAAAAACAAAAAAAAACCAAAAAAGGCGTTTTAGAGAAACGATGACGTTTTATTTCAGCAAACATAGATCTACACCTGCGATCAGCTTAGGGAGACCTCAGCGGTGCTGTGCCACCCCGGGCCAGGGCGGTTACGTGCTGCCAGGTAAATATTTCAAAATCTGTCACAAAAATAGTACAGGAAGAGAACAAAATAGCGGCTACAGAACTGAAACAATTAGTAAAAGCAAAATATACAAACCCCCCAAACCATTTAATAATTCAGATAGAAAACATTCCTTGGATCTTACAAAAATACTGCAGGGATCTAAAGATTACTAAGAAATATGTATAAAAGAAGCAAAATATATCTTTTAGCACAAATTAAACGTTTGCCATAAAGAGGGTTTGCCCTTTGTAAGGCAGGGAGGTGCATGTGACCCCGCAAGCCTGCCGCTGCCTTCCCCGGGCTTTGGGAGGTGTTAAGTTGTCCACCAAAGCCTCAGTGCATCCATTTTTAAACAAAATAAATCACAAAAAAAGTACAATTTGTGGTGGTGTCTGTACCCGGGCGAGCCTCCTGTTGCTCAAAGGACACTTCAGCAGCTGCATGTATCAGAGGAGGTGTTTTAATTTTGTTAAATTTGAGGTTTAACATTTGTGTTTTAGTGATATTTAATCCCCCTTCGAGCTATTTCTCAAAAACCTCCCCTTTTTCTCATGACAGGAGCTGGCAAACATCTGGACCTTCCCATTAAAAACAGCAGTCAGCTACAAGTCCAGGCAATGCCGCAGCATCTAAGGACGTAAGGCAACTTGTTGTTTGTCATTTGGTTTGCTTAAAATTACCTAATATTGACTTAAAAAAAAAAAAAATATATATATATATACACACACACACATTGCTCCTTTCCCATGCCCGCAGGTGGGGTCTTGCTAAATTGATCACACAGGCAAAGCACCACTAGCTCGTTTTGTTCAACTTTGCTGTAAATTATGGGGGTTTTAAATATATAAAGCAGGATTTTTTTCAGGAGGAATCAGTAGAAGCCGTCAGTCCTTCTGGAAAGCTGCAATAACTGTACAGAGCGTCCATCCCAGATTCCTGCTCTTTAACCCCTTATTTCCCTCCACCTTCACCCTTTGTGCGTGGCTAGAACACTAATTGGTGTATTTCTAAAAGAATTAATTGTCTAAACGTGCTCAGCACAACCCCAAAGCTGGGGCCCTGAGGCGTCTCCAGCGGCTGGCAGGAGAACCAAGGTGATTTCAGCACGTTTCGGCTCTCTGGGTGGGAATCAACAACTGCAATAAAATATTTTTTTTGGGGGAGGGGGATGCAAGTAAAAAAACAAGTTGAGGAGCTGCTTAAACCCGTCAGCTTGTTCGCTGGTCGTTAGGGCCTGGATTTACCCAAGCACTAAGGAACAGCTGAACTCAGCTGACCTGAAGGTAACATCTTTTTTATGGATATGAAATAAAATGACTAAATCCAATTAAACTCATTTTGGTGTCGGCTGACACCCTGGAAGACAAAACTTTGCCCTGTGTCAGAGACATTTCCCCACTGCTTTTATCAGCACCTGCCCTGGCAGGATTCGGCCAGGAACTCCCCAGCTCAGTATTTGAGCTGGCTGGGGACCAACGGAACGTTAACCGTGACGAGTTCTGCAGAAGCAGACACGCTGGAGTGGTCTTCGTTTAGCAACGCCGATGATTTAAGGTTGAATCATTAACAATAACCCATTCCTCTCTCTAGCGATCCCCCCCCCCCCTTCTGCTGCTTGATCGCCGCCGGGGTAAAGGAGACAGCGGTTCAGGTTCATTAACCAGATTTCCACGTGGGACAAACGATGCTGAATGCCAGGCGTTACCCTGCAGCTCTTCTCCCGGAGCAGGAACGAGGAGACGCGGAAAGGAAGAGGGCAGGCTCTAGGCATCCGGCTGACCTTTGTTCGTCTTCTTCAGGAGCTTTTTCAGGTTGGGCGACATAAAGTAAGGCTTTTCGGCTGAACCGTCGTTACGCTCCAGGTCTTCCACTGCAAAGAGAAACCCCCCGCGCAGCATTGCGGGGGAGACAGACACAGAGGTTGGCGTGGCAGGAGTCACAGCAGATGCAGCAAGGAGCCTAAAGGCAGAGAGGTGCTAGAGGAGCAGTCGTCCTGCTCATCTGATAATTATTTTAGATAGAAATAAAAGTCTTTGGGCTCATGGCGGGCACGCGGTATTTTCTCCCTGTGCCCCAGCCAAATGCCCCCAGCTGTACAAACCACCACAGTCGCACCGTTCCCATTTTACATACCACCGTGCTCCAGAAACAGGCTGCTATTATTTAGAAAAAAACAGAAGTTCGAGTGTTTTTTTGGTCGGGGTTGGTTTGTTTGGTTTTTTTCAGGAGGGGCAGTGGGAAAGTTTAACAGTGCCGTAGGAAAAGAGGTCTCCTGTGCAACCTCGAGCTCTGCCGGCTGGCCAAACCAGGGCAACGCAGCTCTCCCTTTGTGCAGTTGAAATCGTTCATGACGCGAGCGCAAAGCAATTTCGCTCGGTATTCGCTCGGCGCCACTCGCTGGGTGCGCAACGCCCTTGTCAACACGCCATGCATACATAATAATTAGGTATATTCCCAGCACCGAACAAGCTGCTTGGCCTCTCGCTGTTCAAAGCAAAGCAGCTGTGCCAACAAGAAGTCGTAGGAAAATCACAGCCACCAAAAAAAAAAACAAAACCCAACCTAAAAATCAAACAAACCCACAAAGCACCAGCTTCAGTCAAGTGAAAGTGCCCTGGGATATTTTGAGAGGGATTTCAATATTTCTCTGTGATGAAAATATGAGCGTTAACACTATGGCTTTGTCCTAAGAGGGCATGCCTCAAAAGACAGGGCTCTCTGTCTGCATGAGGATTTGTAATACGAGATCTGGCTGCAACTACTCAGGCTGCATGCAGCAAGAATGGCATTTTTTAAAAATCTTGATCATTTCTGGACTATCAAGAGGAGAAAAGAAGGTGAGGATCCAGCCTATGTGTGGCTGCTGTGTCTTTAGGGGCTGTAACCCTCAACAGCCACCTCCCCGTCAAACTTAGGATATATATATTTTTTTTTGTCTGATTTCTGTAGCCGTAGAGATGCTGCAATACATCCCCGGCGTAAAACCCGCCAGTGCAATACACTATTTCCCCGTAGCCTTCCAGCCCATCGGGGATGCTCACACCACTCCTCCGGACATCGCTTTCCCTTGACGGACCCTCAGCAATTCAGATTTGCTGGAGCCGGCTTAGGAACTCGCCTTCCATGCAGGTTCCATCTTCCTTCCTACAACCACTCCAGCCTGCAGGTCTCTACGCCTCCACCTATGGTCTGCGTTAGCATGGAAAGTCATTACAGCTCCCAGCTCCTCCGCCCCGTAGGAGCCTGGGACCAGACAGAAGCCAAACCATCAACTCAGGCAGCTCCCAGGACGAGCCAGCACCTCCCTGCAGCAATTAAACCTCTCTGCAACCAGCAAGAGAAACCATTTTAAATGAGGGATGCTGTGAGTAAAAGCCCTCTGAGTTTTAACAGCTCACGACCGGCAACGGCTCTTTCTGGCTTCCCTAAACTGACAGCGCGAGGAAATGGAGTTTTCAGCTGCAAAAAGGGCGAGCTCTGTTTTGTGACGAAGGCGCTGCCGATGCAACAGCAACAAAGCAAAAGATCTGCAATCTCAGAAAGAAATCTTTTTAAGTGTGCCAACCTGGTTTTGCATAGAAAGAGTGGGCGAGGAAAGAAGCTGGTTGCTCTTTCCTGGGGGCAGAACAAAGAGGAAAGCGGAGAGAGACCAGTTTTCTGGCTGTCGAACCCACTCAGACCATCCCACAGACCACCATCCTGCAACACAAGATAACTCTTGCGAGCAGAGCAGCTCTCTCATCCTTTCCACAGCTCGTGGTTAGGAACAAACTTCTCCAACACAAAACACAACTGTATATCGGTACCTGTGTACATCCGGCTGGTTCCCAGCCGCTCACCGGAGCAGAACGCTCCTCACCGGGTGCTACCGGCCATGTGGGACCCCAGATTAACTCTAGGTGACACTCTAGGTTCGTTCTGTCGTTACAAGAATATTCATTATTGGGCAGGAAGGTAGATTTGATACAGCATGGGGCACTGAGGAATCGGCACCCCCTCTACCCTTTGAAGCACATCCAGAGGGGAAGATTTGCACCATGGCTGCCACACACGGACTTAGGAGAACACTGCTTGGGTTGAGGGGGCCGAGAACGTCCTGTGGCCCACCCCAGGCACGCAGCCTTCCTCCTGGGGCCAGTCCCTAGCCTTGGCTATCGGCGCTTTTGGAAGGCTCTAGGTTCCCCTTCAGCAGGATCTCGCTCAGCTCGGGGGACATGTAGTAAGGCCTCTCAGGAGATCCATCGTTCCTCTCCAGATCTTCACCTTTCCGCAACCCCAGGAGGAAGCAGCCATGATGGGGAAGAGGGAAAAATAGCAGAAGGCAGGGCGGAGATGAAGGTTGGAGAAGACGTGAAGTGAGACACGAGGGGGAGAGGGGAAGAAAAACAAGAAAAAAGGGGAAAAAAAGGAAAGTTGAAGTTAGTTGCAGTTAGGTTCCATCAAGACCAAAGCACCAAAACAGAAAGACCAAGAGAGACCACATGAGACCCAAGGACAGGCTGTGGGTTTCCGGTGCTAGCAGGCAGGGGGAAAAGCAGATGCTGGTGAGAACACAGGTAGGAGTTGGTAAAGGAAGAAGTGGGAGAGAAACCACACAGAGGGGCCATGGGAATTTGGAGCAAACCCCAAATCCGGACAACTCTGGGGTTCAGCCCCGAAGGGAGGGAGGTTTTGCTACCACGAACTCCTGCCCAGCAGGAGATGGACCCTCCGAGCCAGACACTTACAGAAGCAGAGGAAGAGGGTGTCCACGCACATGCCGTACACGCTGAAGAACCCATGGGCAATGAGGTAGGAACCCACGATCACCGTCTGAAAGAGAAATTGTGTGGTCACGCCACGACCTGGCATCTTGCAAAGACCCGCACCCTCATCCAGGAGGAGGAAACCTGCTGAATCCTGAATTCCCCAGGGAAAGGAGGATAAGTGAACAGGGCAGGACTATTGGGACCAGCCTGATTCAGGACAAAAGGCCTCAGTGACGATGGTGGGTGGAGGCCAATCTGGGCAGAACAGGAAGGGCGAAACGCCTCTTCGCGGCTGGCTGAAACAAAGGGCTTAGTTCAACTGGAACGGAGAAAACACCTCGGACAAAGCAGGTCCTTCAGAAGCAGCGAGCAGAGGGGTGTTTTCAAGGCATTTGCGCTAAGGAACTCCTTTCATCACTTCTACATTCACCAAAAGATGAGAAAGCAGCTCACCAGAATAGGGACCCAGTAGTAATTCAGGGGCGGCGCTGTGTCTTGGACCAGCTTTATCCGTTGGGTGAAGAAGAAGAAGGCAAGGATTCCTGGAAAAGCAAATGATGGAAATTGCTGTGGGATGCCAGGCAGAAGAATGGCAACAAATGGGTGGGGGGAAGGAGACGTGAAACAGGACAGAAAGGAACAGTTTCATGTGAGAGGTGAAGAGAGCAGAGGTTTTGGGAAGGCGTAACTGGCTACGAAAGGCTATAGTAGCCATATGTCCTGAGGAGAAACTTCCAGTCCCTAGCACTTACCGACGCTTCCCACGATGAGAAGTTTACCAAGGAAGAAGAGGAAATCCGTGACTTTATCTAAAACAGCCACCCTGGAAACAAGAGAAAGATGAGCATCCGCATCCGCTCCCCACCCCGACTTCAGAAGGAAGCGTGAGAGGAGGCAGCCAACGCACACACACGTCACAAACATGGCACAAAATACCATGAAAGCCTGAAAACAAGGCAGGCTGATCAAGGTTGACCTTTGGCAGCAAGGAGGACTTGGAAATAACTGATCCATCCGAATCTCACCTAATGATGTTCCTCATCAGCAGGAAGAACGCGTTCCTGGCGGAAGTGCAGAAGTTGGTGCCGTAGACGGCGATCTAGGGGGGTACCAGGAAAAAAGGGGCAGAGAAGAGAGAAATGAAACCACACTGAATTCACTGCTAAGAGGAGGGTGAAATTAATCCCATCTTTGAGTAAAACTCAGATAAATCCCACCCTGGAAGTGCTTCTTTTTCATCCACCGACATCATGGACACCAAGAGCTGAATCCCCGCCACCCCAGTGTCTATGAGAAGGTCCCTCCCAAAGTCAAAGCAACATGCCTGAGGTCAAGGCTTTCCAGCGAAACGGCTGAGAAATGCTGAAAAGTTTTGTTTTCTCATGACATTGGGAGACACGGTTCTCAACAGCCACCCAAAGAAGTCTCCAAGAGTGTGGAGACTCTCCCACCGTAGTCACGGCCCTTTGGATATTAACGCTGGGAGGCTCTTACCATGATGTACGCGTTTCTGTTGAGGAATTTGATGAATTTTTCCAGGCACCAGAAGCAGCACTTCAGGCAGCTCAGGAGGAACTTGGCAAACTTATTATCTGCAGCTGGAGGAACGCCACGGGAGAGGGTGAGCAGCCAAAGCGAGAGCCGCCTTCTCTTACAGAAGAAACTTCAAGGTCTCTAATGAGACATCCCACAGCCCTGTCACAGCCTCCCCCCTTCGCCCCATTTTCAGCCTCCCTGGGAGGCCGATACTGCTGCAGACAGTGGGACGAGCCTCGCATGCTCTTCCCACGCTTCCGCTTGCTGTTTACATTTCACGATGAATAGAGTCGTACGGCCAGACATGGACTTCCCTGGCACCTGTACACTGTACACTAAGACACCCAGGACTGGTTGACTTAGCCCGGCAGCCACAGCGCATCCCTCGGCTCCTGCCCTGTGAAACGTCTCTTGGGGAAAGAGGTGGCTACGGGATCCTAAAAGGAAAACCTTGATTCTCTACTGAAATACTGAAATTATTCCCCTGGATGTTAGCCACGACATCTGGCACCAAGGAAAGCAGAAGAAGCCAACCTCGTTCGTCTACACATTTACCATTCCAGCTTCAGTACCTTTTAACCTGTGGTCCAGATATTCTAAAGTGACCCTGATGACTTGGACGATGGCGAGGATCAGAGAGCCGAAGGCAAGCGAACCGGTGTGGTACCTGGGAAAGATCGCTCCGGTTAGAAGGGGACAACCTCAAGAAGCTCACAAGTCCTCCTCAAGAGGGATGTACCGGAGTGCGCGGCCAAAGGCAGAGAAGAGGGGGAAGGCAGGCATGTCGTCGGGTTTCTTGAAGGCCCAGTAGTATGACGCGAAGGCCCCCGCTAGCGTCACCTGGCCCAGTGCGATCACGAAGTTGGCGAGCCAGAAGAACATGAAGACGTTGAAGAACTGGAGGACGATGAGATACTTGTGGTATGCTGTCTCACCCCCATAGAACGCGAAGAGGCACTGGGCGTCGGGGCACAGCTTGGTGACGTTGCTCGTGTTGAAGGTCTAGAGAGGACAGCAGACACTCACGCACTGCGGTAGCTGGAGACGCTGCCCCAAGGTGGACCGACAGCATCTTTTGGTCGACCCAAAGCAATCTTGACTTTCAGAAGACATTATCCTGCTTAATTTTTTGCCTGGTAGTGTTTGCACAGACTGAAAAGTCAGCTTTGTGCACACGACAGCTCAAAGAAAAACAACAACATGATGTAAACGAGTTCAGAAAGGCGGAATTTCACTTGGAAGAGCTTGCAGGCTCGAATAGCCACCAGAATATTTTTCACGTAATAAACAATCTTATCTCTGACAGATTAAGCATAGCATTTGTATGAGTTTCCCCAATGTCCTCACCTCCGGTTTGCAGGTCTGCCCAGAAAACTGGCACGCAGTCTCATTAAACACCTTATAGATCGCCTCGTTGGAGGTGGAGAGGAAACTGCAAAGCAACAGTTAAGGAGATGCGATTTTGCAAAACCCAAACCCGAACCCTAACTCAAGTTTTGCTCTCGACAGCCTCCTGCGATCGTTTTTCTACATCGGGTTTTATTTGAAATTAAACTTTGAGACTTAGGCTGGCAGGTTTGTGAACAGATGTGTCCTTGATCCTGTAAGACACTCAGCACCCTGGAAAACCTTTGATTTATGAGCAGCTTCCTTCCCCGGGAGCAGAAGCGCAGGGAAGAGGAAGAGGAAAGGATACACAGCGGTGCTGGCCCAGTAGGCGATGCAGAGACACAGCAGGAAGAAGGTGCACAATGGAAACAGCAGCGACATCATGACATGACTAACAGCCCTGCCGAGAAGATGGTTAAAACCCAGTTAAAATCCTCACGGTGATGGGAGGACCTCAGCGGCTGGAGCCTGGCTGTCCCAGAGCCCTCCCACCACGATGGGTGACAACGGCCACCTCTGCGTGGGGACGGAAGACACCCAGACCTGCTGGCCTCCTTGATGAGCGCGATGGCGATGAGGATCCTCTTGCGGAGGAAGATGAGCAGCAGTATGATCACCACCTCCACGATGCACAGGATGATCACTGGGAGGAGAAGGGGAGCCCCAGGTAGCGCAGGGGCATGGACAGTGCCCGATCGCCACCATCCACTTTTGCCTTCCCAAGCAAATCCGTCACGGCACCAAACGCTCCTCAGGGGACGTCCGGCACCGTGGTTCACGTGGAAAAGCAGCCTTGTCCATAAGCTCAGTCCCACGGCAGAGGTGGCATCAAGTGAAGCCACCCTCCTTAGCTCAACCCTTTGCAAAGGGCCATGAAGAGACCAAGAAGATCCCAAACCTCTCCCCTTCCCAAGCCCTGTCCCTCAAAGAGACCGGGGCTGCGGCGCATTCACCCTGTCCCATCCCACATCCAGAGGAGGACGGAGTCTTACTGAATGCCAGCCACGTCTGCCGCAGGTGGAGGTAGACACGTAGGTCTGTCTGAAATCCCAGGTCCTTCAGGGACATGTCAGAACCCGCTTCCCCTTTTAATTTTGCATATTCCATGTAACAGTGGAAGATTCCTGTGGTGAAAACCAGAAAATTGTCATATTTGCACTGAAAAGTGGAGACCGAGATGCCGGCAGCCTCTGCTCAACCCCACCAATGCCGATGTTCAGGTAGCAGACACCTGGAAGGACACGGTGTGTGAACTTTACTCCTGCAAATCCCATTTAAGATAGGGAAAGGAGAACGGGGAAAGCAGGGAGAAGCTCCTGACCGCTCGCTCACCGTAGCCCAGCACCAGGATCACCATCACGATCATCACCCAGACCATGATCCCGGCCAGGAAACGGAGCAGGACGATGAAGATGAAGCTGGCCACCATCGCGATCACGAGACCTCTGCGGGAGGAAGGCAGCAAGACATCGAAACCTAGGCGATGCCACCCCCTCCCCACCGCTTTCCTCCATCGGTCAGCTTGTCCTCTCTCCTTTCTTAAAATTTAATGATGGGGCAGGTTAAAAATGGGAATCATTGATGGAGAAAGGGATGGAGCATGAGCAGGATGCGAGTAAAGTTGCTCCAAAACACCCTCCACCATCTCTCATTTTGTTTGAATAGCAATTATGCAAAGGCCAGGGATAAAAAAAATAAAATAAAATTGGTAATTCATGAGCTTTGCCCTATATTTGAGCGTGGTGCCAAGCCTGTAGCCAGCATGGCAGAGCATTGGCCCTCGCGGGCTCCGGTCCAGCTGCCCGTGAGAAGGGACAGCCGCGAGGCGCAGCTCGGCCCCTGCTCACATTATTATCCAGTACCAGGAAACCGTGTAATCTTCAAAGATCTTCATGGCCAGTTGTCTGGCTTCCAGGACCACGTTTGCTTTTCTGCAATGCAAAAAATAAAACACAAATGAAGCGGAAGCCGGGGGCAGAAGCAGAGAAGCATCAGCCCTCTGCCCGCGCCCGCTGCCTCAATGGCCCCTTGTCCTCCCCCGCCAAACGGCCCTCTGCCAAGCTCCCTGAAAACAAGAAAATTCAACAAGACCGAAGCTGATTTCCTGGCACTGTTTTCCTTCAAGCTGACCCCGCTGCTTCCCCTTCGTCCCCGCCCCTTCCAGCTCCCGTTTCACGCACAGAATATGGGGTTTGGTGCAGGATTTCTCGCAAACACCGGCCCAGGGCTCCGCGCCGGCGCTTTCAAGGCTCTTACACCATATAAATCAGTAAACAAACGCCGTGCAGAAGTGCCGGCAGATAAAAACCAAGCATTTCTCTTCGGAGTGAAGCCATAATAACGAAGCAGCTCATTAAGAGGTTCCCCTGGGTAGGGTTACATCCACACCCCATTGCTGTTATCACCGTTCTCGCAAACGCCTCGGCAAAGACGACTGGTGAACCGCCGTGCCCACCCGGCACGAAGGCTGTGGACTCACTTGGCCCCTTCCAGCAGCTCGGTCACGTTCCTCCGGCGCCCGTGGCCATCGTCGTAGGTGGTCTCGTTGCCCACCATGATGACGCCCTTCTTGGCCTGGATGGCCGGGAAGCATCGCCGTGCCACTGGGTGAGAGCGGGAGGAAACTCAGCGTCGCAAACCTCAGCCGCTCTCGTCCAACCGACCCCAGGAAACGAGCCAAAACCCCTTCCCCGTAGTCACAAACCTACGCCGGATCCCCAAAAATCCCAAACAGGAGCCTCTGACCCTCCCCAAAAAATCCGCACAGCCAGCCTACAGCTTCCCCTGACCGCGAGCAGCCTCGTTAATCAGCTCATCATAGCTCGTTAGCCTTCCAGACGTACGTGGAGTGCTGGGGATAAGCATGGCTGGGCATTCCTTGTCCTTCAGCACCTTGAGGGGAGCCTGGATGGGAACAGGCGAGCTGGATGTTAACGCTTTGGGCAGGAATTACCGTGCGTTGCCAGATGAATGCCAACGCCACGCTCGCCGCAACCCACCTTCTGCAGGTCTTTGAACTCGGGGACACAGAACTGCCGGTAATACTCCAGGTCGCTGGGCGTGTGGCCGCTGGAGGCACTCAGGTACGTCAGGTACCGGTCTGGGCATTTGCTGACGCAGATCTGGATGGGACAAGAGGACACGGGGGAGCTGCATGTGACGCCGCAAACCCCTCGCCTTCAGCTTTCCCAAGGAGAAGCAAAGCACCGGGGAGCTGTGCCCATGCCGGGATCGGTACCTGCGTGGTCGGGCACTGAAACTCCAGCAGCACCAGCGGGCTGGCACACTTCACGATGTCGAAGTAAAAGAGGAAAGGTTTATTCCTGCGAAGCAAACAAAAAAAAAAGCCCAGTTTGAGGAACTGCCTCCCCTGGGAGAGGCGATGGGAAGCACCTGCATCCCTGTGCCTGCTCAGGAAGGGGGATGGAGGGCCCCAAAAAACCCCAAACCCCCCCAAAAAAACCAGGAGCTGCAAGCTGCTGCGACGCTTTTCTGCACCTCCCGGCTGCGGGCAATGTCTCTGCTGCTCCCCGCAGCCAGAGGAGAGCAGGCAGCACAGGCAGCGGAGCCGCCCATCCCGGAGCCGCGGCGTGCGACACCCCAAGGTTACGGTCTCTCCGGCGATGCCGGGGCGCCGGTGAGCGATGGCCGTGGAACACGTACTCGTTGGGGGTTCCCTGCTGCCCGCAGAACTGCCCGCGACTGTCGGTCGGGTAGATCACCTTCCGGGGGTCCCCGTGCGTCCAGGCTGAGCGGGGCGAGGCAGAACAACGCGGCCGTGGTTACCCCCGCAGCCCTCGCTCTCTTATTTCCCCCCACCCGCCGCTCACGAGACCCTCGCGGGGACCCTCCCGTCCCCATCCCGACGAGCGGGAGGACGCGACGCCCCTCGGCACGGAGTTTTGCTGGCGCGGATGCCGAGCCGGCTGCGAGCTGAGCTTTCCCTATCGTTGAAAATTTCCCAAAGCGACGAAAACCGGCACGGTTGACCCCCAGTACGTACCGACAACGCCCACCACCACGTAGCCCACGATGGCAATGACCAGCAGGACGCAGCAGATAATGTCCGTGCAGCCCCTGCCAGCGGGAAAAGGGACGTTGGGGACGCGAGACGGGCCACGGCACCACCGAACCCGGAACCTCCCGGGAGGCTTTTCTTACCTGTCATAGATGGGACCTTTGAAAGTCGGGTCATATTTCTGCGGCGTCCCTGTGGAGGCGAAGGAGGAACGGAAAAAAGGATTTGGAGGGTGGCTGAGACGGGAGGAAGGGGCTCCTCATCCTCCTCTCCCCCACCACACGCGAAAAGAGAAGCAGAGGGAGCGTAACGCTTCAAACAAAAGCCTCGGGATAAGCAGAATCAGGGGGAAAATAATCTCCAGATGCCGTTTCTCTCTGCCCGTGCCTCCACTTTCCAGGCGTGGAACTAATTATTTCCTTGGAAAACCCGTTTCCACACAGTTCTCTCCAAAAACATTTCCCTGCGTCTGCCCAAGATACCCGAAATCCCTCGGAAGCACGGAAGAGCCGCAGAGGCAGAGCGGGGCTGGGAGCGGTGATGCCGGGGTGGGGAGGTGTCCCAGGGGGTTTCAGATTCCGCAGATCCCTGGTGCGGCCGGAGGGACCCCCCCTCGGTCCCACGGCGGTGCTGGGTNCCTATTTTTGGCTTTGTTTTTTCCTCCTTTAATCAGCTCAAGTTTAACTTCCTCCGCGCCGAGTCGCAGCCGNCGGTGATGCCGGGGTGGGGAGGTGTCCCAGGGGGTTTCAGATTCCGCAGATCCCTGGTGCGGCCGGAGGGACCCCACCTCGGTCCCACGGCGGTGCTGGGTTCCTGCCCGGCGGGTACGGCACGATCCTTTTTCCCCATCTTTATTTTTAGGGTGGGAATTCAGCCAGCAAAGGCAGCGCAACCGTGGGAACGGCGCGGTGTTGGGGACACGGTGCTTTGGGGTGCATTTTGGGGGGGGCTCGGAGCAGCCCCGTGCTGGGCATGCATCTGCTTCAGAGTATTTTTGGGGGG
>VXBL01001789.1:0-10006 GCA_013400195.1 Aramus guarauna
TCCTTCCTGACCCCAGAGCTGGCAATTGATCCACTGTTCGCTGAGCAGGTGAGCAAGACCTGCCTCACCATGGGGTGGTCACCTCTAACAGCAACGCCACCACTGCCTGACCCCTTCCCTCCTGCAGCCTGGATCCATCTTGGGGCTTCCAGAGCAGCAAAAGCCCACAGACAGATCAACCTCAGGGGTGAGAATCCTTCCCGTGCTCAGCAGGACACCAGTGGGTGCTCCAAAGCACAGGGGAGGTGCTGGCTCTGATAGCCCTTGCAGCGTCTTTGCAGCCTGTTCCTTAGTGCTGCTGCCACTGGCTCTGCAGGGGATGAGCATGGCGAGCTCTGCACTGCTCCTCAAGCACCGAGAATGCATCCCCATGGTCTTGGCAGGCCACCCAGCCAAACTTTGCCTCTGCCATCCAGCCGAGAAGGTCCAACAGCCATGGGCACCTCCAGGTGTCTGTGGCGCTTCTCCTCTCCCCAGGAGCTTGTCTCCATTCCCTGAGGAAGGAAGGATGAAGCAGGATTTCCACCCAGCAGACGCAGCTTTGAACGTGGCCCTGCCAGGAGCTGGGACTGCAGCAGAGAACCTCCCGCAGCCTCGTCCAGCCTCGAGTCTTTCCCCCTCAGCCCCTCCGGTTAATGCCACCGGCCCCTCAAAGACGTCCTCTGCCGTGCCGTGGGGCAGCCCCCGGCCAGCTGAGTCCCGATGGCGCAGCCTGGCAGGCCGGCGGTGGGGCACAGGAGGATGCCCCTTTCATCCTGCCCAGGCACGGTGACGCGGCATTGCTGGGGGTTGTCACTGTGACGTGGGGGTGGCGGGGCCCCGTGTCACAGGGGAGGGCCACACAGGAGGAAGGTCCCTGTGCCCAGGGCCAGGGGCTGTCCCTGCCCGTGGTGGCCATGTGCTGGGCGCAGCTGGGACAGCCTGCTGGGCTCCTCCCTGCCACCCCCTGCAGCAGGCTCCTGCTGTCACCACGGCAGGGCCAAGAGTCAGGGTGCAGCCTGGCCCTGGCCATGGGCTTCTCCTGCTGCTCCACAAGCAGCCAGGGAGCTCGTTAGCTGAGGGCCACGTTGCCTGTGCCCTCAGCCTGGAGGAGTCCAGCAGAGCCCTTCCCCACTACAGGGAGAACCCCTTCATCTGCACAGGGCTTGGGCATTCCTTCTGCAAGCCATGGTACCTCCCCTGGGCTTGTGTAAGCAGAGGACATTATCCCAAGACATGCTGTGACCATGAGTTCTTGCAGTTATGTCCTGCTCTGCTTGTCCTGTTCATAAAGCTCAGTGGCTGAACCAGGGAGTGTGGGAAACACCCTGACCTGCCTCATACCTCTGCAGAGTCACCTTCTCAAGCAATGGCCATGTGCAGGAGAGGTTAGCCAGCACCTCTGGCACATGGAGGGCTGCTACACTTTAGTGTAATGCTTCAAGCAAGAGACCACAGCATGTGCCACTGTACTGATGCTTCATACTGTAGAGACAACTGGGACCTGAGAGCAGGGCTTTTCCCACCCCCCTGTTGTACCATGCAAGTGCCTCGTGCCTCTGCAGATCTGGATGGTTGTATGGAGCACCAGGGCTGGAGGCAGCTCTTAGTGCATCCCTGAGGCTGAGGCTGGGTAGCTAGGAGGCAGCAGCTGACCATGCCTTGCAGTCCAGCTGCTGAGACACCTTGACTCAGGCGAGGCTTGGGCAGCCAATGAACCCTCCCAGATCTCCCAGGGTGCCGCCAGGCCCATGGTGTGAGTCTTGTAGTGGGTTTACCCTGCTTGGCCATCAGGTGCCCACCAAAGCTGCTCTGTCACTGCCCTCCTCAACTGGATGGGGGGAGAAAATAGGACGAAAGACTCATGCGTCTACATAAGGACAGGGATATTACTCAGAAATTACTGTCACAGGCAAACCACACTCAACTTGGGGAAATTAATTTAATCTACTGCCAATTCAAATCAGGGTAGGACAATGGGAAATAAGGAAAATATGTTATCAGAGAGGTACTACCAACATTGCTGACAGCCTCAGCTTTGGCTAGTGGTGGATCCATCTTGGAGGCAGCTGGAAATGGCTCTGTCTGACATGGGGACAACTTCTGGCACCTTCTCATCCCTGTAGCTCCTCCCACTACCAAAACTTTGCCACATAAGCCCAATCCATATGGTTACTCAGCCTGTCGAAATTTGGGATCCTAGGAGCAGTCCAAGTTTCCTAGTCCAAGACTGTGTACCAACTATGCCAAATCACTATCTAACAAAAGCCAAAAGTGCAGCAGTGCCGCTCCTCTGTCTCCTATTCCCATGCGCCAATTTCTACACAATGAAAATGTAGGATGCGTAGGTCACAGTTGACCTTCTGTGGTCTTGTCAACACAACTCGGAGACCATCTTCTTCCACAACAAGGCACAAACCCACAGGTCAAACTAGACAAGGGATGAGACTACTTACAAGTATAGGCAATGGGATCAGAGGAAGCAGAGTGGTACAAGGTTGGTTTATCAAACAGGCCATTTCCTGTTCAACAAAAAATTAGTACAATACCTTTCTACCCATAGTAATTTATACTATTTATCTTGTGTCCTAGAATCTTATGACACTATGATAAAGCTTTCTGCTTTGTATTTCAGACATTTAAATCTTCCTCACATAGATCGTTCCTCACAAATTTTCCGTGAAAACACACCACACAAAACACAGTTGCTGAAAGCTCATGAAGTATTCACTTCAATATGATTTAAAAGATTCATTGCATGTCTGAGAGAGAAATAATTATTCTCCTCTATGTATGGTTAATGAGTGATAGCGAAACAAACTTAAGATACTAGTATATAAAAATGGTTTTCTAATAGTTTTCCTGCCTCAGCCTGTGAATTCAGACTATAAGATCATCACTGAATCTTGTTATGTTGGCAGTCTTCTTTATAGAAATCAATGAGACAGTTGTAGTTTATTATACAACCTTATATCTTGTTCCCCTAGCCTTAAAAGAAGTGACTGAACAGCATGTCTTTGTACAGCTGGAGCTGAATATCAGGAAATAGTAGAGGCAGAAAATGAACAATGCATGGAAAATGCATTAATAGTAGAAAATTTGCATGTTGAGTCTTAGTTTTTTATGAAGTTTTACATATCATATTTACTGTTATGCTTCAACTCTTCCCTTGCTTAAAGTTTCCTCTGCCTCAGTGACACAGTTCCAAATCTAAAAGCTGTTTCCCTGAAGAACAGCAAACAGTTCTGGTAAACACTTGCTCTCAAGTGTGAATGTGATCAGAATCGACCTCGGATTACACCAAATTATAAACTACTTGGAATAGTCTTTCATTTTCTGTCCTTTTGCATTGAAAACTGGTGTAATTGGCCTATATACCACTGTGACAAATTCAAACCTAAATGACAACAAACCAGAATGTAAATATCCGCTTTTTAAGATCCCTAACAAGGTGAAGTCAATTTTAATTACTGGTCTTCAGATAAAAACACTGCACTCTTATTTTTCTAACATAAGTTTCTCATCTCTTCCTGCCACAGACGTAATATCCTTTTCATGTACATACATAATAATTTATTGAACATATTGTTGTTTTTTTTTTTTTTTTTCTGATTACAATGATGTTTTGTAATATCATAAGAAATGGATTGTTCAGTATTTATGACTGTTCTCCAAGTTTTGGCAAAACCCAAGTTCAAATATTTTTCAAATAGTACAGCTAATATCCAACCAGAGTATACTTACAAGTCTGCAAGTTAGACATACTCTTGAAATACTACTCTTGTATTTAAAAATCAGGTCACCACAGGAAAAAATTAATTAAAATCATCAGTCTCTAAAGTATTCAGGATCATATTCAGTTGTTTACACATATTTCAAATATATAAATTACAAATTATGAATCACCATAGCTGGTTTTGTTTGTTTTTTTGGTTTTTTTTTTTTTCATTTATTATTCAGGAGGTATGATTACTGAAAAGGTTTGAAGAAATCTGTCACAGAGTGATACACTTTAATTTCTCAGTTACATATTATGACTGAGGTTGCAAAAACTATTAACAATACATTTATCATGTAAATGCATTTATTATGAAAATTTAATATGAATTATGAAAATAAATGTATAATGAAAATTTGGCCTGTTAGCCTACACAAGCTTTCCCATAGACACTCTTAATCAATGTTGTCAATTAGTTGCTGTCTCAATGCAGGTAAAAGCACAAAATATTCCGCATAAGCTGTTGAAGAACTCTCACAATTTCTTTTTTGTGAACCATGAAATTTTTTTGTCAAAAACCATAGGAGCACTGAATTTTGTCAGAGGAGTCTCTTGCCCAACCTATTCAGTAAGTATTGATATTATATGTGTTTATGAAAATTTCATTTAATTTCTTATTCTGTTGATTGCTACTCTCATCTTTTTGTAGGTCAGTTTTTCACTAGTATTCCAATTGTCAGAGTTTGTCAGGAGAAGATAATGTGAGAACTACTGAGGTATTTAAAAATGCCTTAACATGTTGTGTTTTATATCATAAAGAAACTAAAAATATCACATTTTTTTCTCTCTCTCTCTCTCTCTTTTCTTTCTTTCTTTCTTTCTTTCTTTCTTTCTTTCTTTCTTTCTTTCTTTCTTTCTTTCTTTCTTTCTTTCTTTCTTTCTCTCTTTCTCTCTTTCTCTCTTTTTTTGCCCCTGGTTTGTTTCAGATAGAAAGAACCTAAAATGAAAGATTAAAAAAAAAAAAAATATATATATATACACACACAACTTCCTCCTTATACTTGCAGGACAAAAAGAAAAAAATTTCCCCCAAGAAGTCCCTAGCAGAAATCTAGGGATGGATCTTACTAATGCAAATATGAGTGGTGCTGTTTCTGTTGCTAAAAATCCATTTGTGTTTCATGCATAGCTGCAGGGATTATGGTTTAGAAAATAAACATCCATGAGAAGCTCTTTCTTATGTATTCATTACTTTACTGATATTATGACAGTTGATCTGGAATATGCCATTCTGCTGCAGAAACGTACAGATACAGACAGTTCTGTACAGATTTTGTTCCGAAATCACAGTTCTAAAAGGTGGAGAGCTACTTCCATACCTATCCCTAAAAGGCATCCAACTTTTTTATTTCAGGTCACCATAAAAGTAGAATTAATTCATTAACACTCTGCACAATTTGTACTGAGTTTTGCCTGTTTATAAAAAAAACAAAGTTCGACATTCAAATTTTCCCTTGCTTCTGGCATGCTTAACTGCTTTTTTTTCATCTCTTTTCATTGCCAAGTACAAAATTACACCTGCTGGAAACATCAGAGAGGTATATTTTTCATCTGCCTTTTAATGAAAGGTGTATCAGTTCTTTAATGGCTAACAGGGTGCATTAGGGTAAATTACTTTGCCCTCCTGATTACCACTGTAGATCTTCAAAGTGATTTTCTCAGACTTGGTGTTTCTCTTTTTTAAGAGACATCCAATTTCAATTTGAAAACTTCATAGTGTGAATTACTGACTACTTTTCCAAGTAAGTTGCTCCAGTAGCTACACACCTTACTGTGACAAATTTTTAGCTTATTTCTAGTCTGATTTTATTAACTTAGGCAATAGTAATTTGCATTTTTACTATATTAATGGGTCCTGTGCTGTCGGAAAACTTCTTTCCACTGAATTAATGAATAAGCGTTCTTCTAAACACTTTATTTGTTAAGTTGAAGCAACTCATATCCAGAAAATTTTAATTTCCAGGGAAAATTTAAGAGTATGAAATAACTTTTTTTTGTTTTCCTGAATTTTTAGTGTACATTATAATTTCTGAAGACTGATTACAAGAAAAGGATGTTTTCCAATAGCTGTCTCACTGGATCTTGGCACTCTTAGATGCTGCTTTTGCTGTTCAGCTTGCTCATCAGGACTAGTAAAGCTCTAGGAAACACTGCTTCAACATACAGCCGCTAAAACCGGTAAGTTTAATTCAGGCATGTGGCCTGACCTGCACTTTACCATGCTAGTTACACTAGTTGTTACACTACCAACTAATATACTGCCACTATACAAAGACATCACTGCAGTTATACCATGACTCATGTAAGTTGGCACAAATATATCATAGAGTCATAGAGTAGTTTGTGCTAGAAGGGACATCAAAGATCATCTAGTTCCAACCCCCCTGCCATGGGCAGGGACACTCTCCACTAGACCAGGTTGCCCAAAACCCCATCCAACCTGGCCTTGAAAACTTCCAGGGATGGGGCATCCATAACCTCTCTGGGCAACCTGTTCCAGTGCCTCATGACCTTCATAAAGAAGAATTTCTTCCTAATGTATAATCTAAATCTCTGATCATTTTTGTGATCCTTCTCTGGACCTGCTCCAACAGGCCTATGTCTTTCTTGTACTAGAGACCCCAGAGCTGGATGCAGTACTCCACGTGGGGTCTCATGAGACTGGAATAAAGGGAGAGAATCACCTCCCTCAACCTGCTAGCCACACTTCTTTTGATGCAACCCAGGATATGGTTGGCTTTCTGGGCTGCAAGTGCGTTTCTTTACGTGATCATCTAAAAGACTCTAAAGAGGAACTATTCACACCTTTTCAGGCACATGAGCCAGGACATTTATGTTATGCCCAGAGAAGCTCATTTCTTCAGGCCTCTGCACCAAACTGATCCTTCCTATACTCTACTATGTCTTTCAGAGTTCTTAAACACAATTAACTGCCTGTCCTGTCATCACACGTCAAGTAAAAGTGTTGATTTGACTAGATACTTCTAGCAACATCTAATCAAGTCCCTGCTTTCTGAAGCATGAGAATTATACAGTCCATCCTTAGGGACATGCATAGGCCAAGAGGATAGGATTATAGAATCACAGAATTATGGAATGGTTTGGGTTGGAAGAGACCTTTCCAGGTCATCTAGTCCAACCCCTCCTGCAATGAGCAGAGACATCTTCAACTAGATCAAGTTTCTCAGAGACCCATCCGGCCTGACCTTGATTGTGGATGAGGAATCCACTACCTCTCTGGGCAAACCTCTTCCAGTGTTTCGTCACACTAATCATAAAAAATTTCTTCCTTCTATCTAGTCTGAATCTACTCTCCTTTAGTTTAAAACCATTACCCCTTGTCCTATCGCATCAGGTCCTACTAAAAATTCTGTTCCCATCTTTCTTATAAGCCTCCTTTAATTACTGAAAGGCTGCAATAAGGTCTCCCCAGAGCCTTCTGTTCTCCAGTCTAATTCACTACAACTCAGTCTTTCCTCACAGGAGACGTGTTCCATCCCTCTGATCATTTCTGTAGCCCTCCTCTGGACCTGGTCCAACAGCTCTTTCTTGTATTCCAGTGCTGGACACAGTACTCCAGGTGGGGTCTCACCACAGCGGAGTACAGGGGGAGCAGAATCACTTCCCTCAACCTGCTGGTCACACTTCTTTTGATGCATCCCAGATACTGTTGGCTTTCTGGGCTGGCTCTTCAACTTTTCATCCACCAACACCCCTAAGTCCTTCCTGTTGGGGCTGCTCTCAATCCCTTCAGCCTCCAGCCTGTATTGATTCTTGGAGGTTGCTCCAACTCATGTACAGGACCTTGCACTTGGCCTTGCACGGACCCACTCCTTAAGTTTGTCCAGGTCCCTCTGGATGGCCTCCCATCCCTCAGGTATGAAAACTGCACCACTCAGCTTGGTGTCATCTGCAAACTTACTGAGGGTATGCTCAATCCAGCTAAGTCACCGATGAAGATATTAAAGAGTACCTGTCCCGGTAGGGACCTCTGAGGGACCTGGCAGTTCCTGAATTAGTTCCTGACTTTACTTTTCTCCTAACCCATATCCCTTAGGACTGTGAAATCCAACAGTGTAAGATCACTGCCTCCAATCTTCACGTCACTGATTAACTCACTTATGTTAGTGACCAACAGGTCCAGTAATGCATCCCTTCTAGTAGGGCTGCCTATTGCCTGGCTTAAGAAGTTATTCTCAATGAGCTCCAGGAGTCTCCTGGATTGACTACAGCTCGTCGTGCTCCTTTACCAGCACATGTTGGGGTGGTTGAAGACTCCAGTAGGATGACAGCCTGCGAGCACAATGCTTCCTGTGGCTGGAATAAGAGTTTATCAATAAGTTCCCCTTGATTTGGTGGCTTGTGGCAAACACCAACCACAAGGTTCCGTTTGTTGCCTCAGTCTCTAATTCTTGTCTTGTTCATTCCATGAGAAGCTTGGTTGTGTTCAGCAGATAGATAGGATCTGACAGTGCCTGGAATGTTTTTCCAAGACCTGCCACTGCCACTGGGGAAGAATGGGCCATGTGTAGCACCTGGTGCACCCAGAAATGGCAACCTGACATAGACACCCAGAAATAGAGACTAATTCAACTGAAATGTCACCAGGTCTGCACACCTGCACTAGACCAATGCTGTACAGCTGCAAAGCTGCCTGGTAGATGCACAACTATAAACGACCAGGGAACTACAGCCAAAAGACCAGCACCTATCCCAGTGGAAAAACCCAGGGAAGTCAAAATATACCATCTACTTTCATTTCCTCTGTCTAGTTCTGTTGCACAGGGTTGACCCCAGTATGTATGTCTACCTCTACCATCTATCATGCAGTAAAACACAAACCATTGTATTTGCAAATACTATGCAAAGGTAAAATAAATTCTGTGGTTTGGCCAGTTGGTAAAATGTTTTTATGTTGCTTTTAATTTTTCTTCCCACTTGTGACACCTATTCAGCAGCATTCATTAATCTGTTTCTCTTCCAAAACATTTGATTTTGCCTCAATACCAATGAAAACTGAGCTTTAAAATCATTGTNTTTAAATACGTGATTCCTGGTTTCCATTTAAGGGAAGTTCTAAGTGTGTTTAAGCCTTATCAGTGAATATATTTTACCAGATATTTGTTGATCATGTATTTGGACATTTGAAGTATGCAAAGCTTGCTTTCCTACATTTTACTGCTTGGCATGAGCCACACATTGAATATTACTGCTCTTTGGCAACAGATAAAAAAAATAAGGGTTTGATTTCCAATACAAAAAGAAAATTGCAATTCCAAATTTGTACACAACATCTTGTTAATATCCACTGGGGAAATAAGGGCTGATATGACAGCAGCAAGCAATTCTATGCTCCACTAAACACAAGACAGTTCTTACATTTGCAGCAGATATTCTGCAAGATATTCTTGTCCATGACATATGCTGCCTGAAAGACTTGACCGGACACAAGCTAGGAGTATTTATTTTGGTAGTGAATTATAGCATTTTGACAGAAGTTTTATTTCACTTCAGAACAATAGTTATTAAAAAAAAAATCATGGAAACAAATATGCTATTAAAATTGTTTCAGGAAAGAAGTGTTTTATTTCGGTCTTTTGATAGTTTTACTACTACGATCTTCCAAATCAGACCTCCTGAGCTACCAATACTTTGGTGGGAAGTTGAGAGCCCCAGGGAACCTCAGCCTTTTAGTCTTCAGGCTAAAATCAGAGTCTAGAAGGCCAGGCCCATTCTGACAAGAAACTATATAGGTTTCTGATTGAAAACTTTTGAAGTTGCTCAAAGAGATGATAAAAAATGTCCACTCTCTTCTCTCCTTCAATATTCAAGCATGAAAGATGCTGTCAAAATCTTTATTCTGAATATCTAGGATGAAATGCTCTGAATATTTTCATCTGTGACAGACACATCAAGGAACCNCTAAATGTGAGAAATCTGTAATTTATTTCTTTGGTATCCTTTTATTCCTTTTGGTCCCTCTAAGCTAAAAATATATTTTATTGGAGAACTACACCCTATACAGTCCATTCAGTTTTAATACTTTCTTGTTCTAAAGTCAGCTAGTATAAAATTAGCTTGATGGTGTCAGATATTTCCTGAATCTAGACTAGTAAATTCTCTGGAGGCAGAGACTGTCACCACCCATTTCTATCAGGAGTATTACACACTTTGACTTTAAAATTTGGACAAGTGGAAACCTTGCTGAATGAAAGAAATCTTCCCCCCCTCTGCCCCCCTTCCCCCCTC
>VXBL01001789.1:17218-31224 GCA_013400195.1 Aramus guarauna
CGTGGTACTGCACTTTTTCACTAAATCGTACCCGTTCCCTTGCTCCTGGCTGAGGACAGCGCTCTTTCTCAGGTCTGTGCATCAGAGGCTGCATTGCAACTTTCTCCAAATTACTGTTCGGTATACAGCATATATCTCCATTTGGGATGCGGTTGGGTGGGACTGGCAAGCCCCCGTTTCGCAGCAGGGTACCATTAGTCTTGACAGGGTTGGCTGAAGGAGACAGCCTCGAAGGCTCGTCGCACTTGACGGGCGTGAGTCGCGGCGGAGGTGGGGGTGGATTCGGCTTCCGCAGCACAGTGAGGATAGCAGAGGGGTGTGCGGGTGGTTTGATAAGCGGTGCGCTGCCACGCACCTTGACTTTCTCTAAGCTGGAAGCTGTTGTGCTGCTGGAGCTGCTGTTGAGTGTGTCTGTTTTGGAACTATCTGTCATCTCATCCTCCAGCTGCAAGTCAGATGTCAGCGTGTCGATCTGGTCAACCACCTGCACAACAGCGAGAGTGAAAATGGTGAGAAAAGCTTGCGCCACTGAAGGTACAGAAAAACAAAAGCACTGTCCACTATCAGTTTTGTCCTTCCCAGAGCTGAAGCATGACATTTTTTTTTGACCATTGTTTCTTTTTTCTTGTCAACATAACAAAATAATACCAGTAATACTAATAACATTTATAATACTGATAGTACTACTGATAATAGAGATGGCTAGTTTGCTAGCTCATCACCTGAAGACAAAAGAAATAGAACTTGAAACACTCTGGAATGAAATTCCATTTCTTCTCTCTAGGGTTTACCTGGCGCTATCATTGTAAGTGAACTGTAATCCTTCAATATTATGCTTTGTCTTCCAGTGCAGGAGGAGACTGAATTATTTAACTTTAGCTTCTACATGACAGCTTCTGAATCCAAATTGTCCGCAGAGTATCTTTTGGCTCTGACCTTTCACAGTCTAGATTTAAATATGCATCTCCATATAGGTGATATCGTACACCTACAAACATAAGTTTGGTACAGTCTTTCCTGACAATTTTTTAACACAGATAAGGCACTGAGAAGCAACTTCTCTCCTGTATTAGACTGCACTATATTTTCCTTGAGATCTGAGATCTTCTGATGCAATCCTGAAATAGCATTTGCTGCAAGAGGAAAATCAGCTTGGTTTCCAAAGTTACAAGCATTTATTAACTCATGCACTTTATTCTAAGATTTTATCTATCTCCCATATTTCTGATGGTAGTTGCTATAATGTTAGATCTCTTCTGGTCTTCCTAATTTTTCTTTTCCTCTATTTTCTACCATGATAGCCCCCTCAAACAGTACTTATAATCATACAGGACCTTAGCAATCAACATCGCACGTGTGAGGAAAAACACAACCACACAACACTGATGGGGTTATTTCACAATTAGCTATGGATAAATCTCATGGAGATTATCTGAATAATATACTAAATCTTTCTTGACTTAATAAAATTCACTCACAATTTCCAATATCCAATTCCCAATAAAGAAGAAAATAAAATAACATAAATGCATTTTAATGTTATTTTAAGACATACACAAAATTCTAATCATTTTATGCAATTAATTTTTTTTCTGCAGAACCAGACACATGGCTTCTTTGCTTTAGGCCTCATATGCAACAAAGATTGTCCCTGTTCCACACTGTACAAAATAAATGTACACCCATGCAATGTAATTCTAAAGAAACAAAACGTAGTGTTCATTATTTTCAGACAGATAAATTCAACGTGATGTTCCACTGGTGCTATATCAGAGGATATAGCTGCAATTATACAGCACGTGTGTCATAAAATGGCAGATCCTGGTGATAAGAAAATTTGCATCCATTCAAACTGTCCTTCCAACAGTGCAAAAATTTTCTCAAGAGTAACAAGAGTTCTGTTATGCACTGTCCTTGAATTTGAATGACTAGAGTTTATCACTCGCCCTCTGGGCAAATGTGTAGTCCCCATTGGAATTTTTTTGTCACCTATCCATTTTTAAAACATAAAATCAGCATGAAATGGTTCTGACATAACTACAGTTTATCTGTCCAGATTCATTCCCACCACAAGTTTTGATTCTGTTTACTGTTATTTTCTTCTGTCTTTTTTTTGTCCCAGAAGGAAAAATTTAAATAAGGTGAAAAAGTAACAGAGAACAGGTGACTAACATAGTGAAACTGATGTAGTTAAAAAACAAATAAACAAAAAAACCCACAAAAGAAAAAAAGCAAGTTGAAAAAAAATAGCCTCCATTTCACAATGCACTTCCTGTGGAAGTAATACAGAGAATATTTAGAAACAAAAATGTTGATGTAGTTGTGCAGAATCTGTCCATTTTTCAGTTCTGGAATAAAACAATACTTGATTCACACGTACAAGCATCCTTTTACTACCTGAGGAGCTCCTTAGCCGTTAACTGGATTTGAGCTCTGCAGAGATGCCCATTTCTCCCCTGCCAGCAATATCCTAAGGCTTCAAGCTCTGTAGGAGCCAGTGTGACACTCCCAAATGAACCAGGACATCATCTTATACCTATCTCTTTTCTGGGTCGTTACTGCACAACATTAGGTGCCCACTGGGGATGGAGGTGGATTTCTCTAGCTGACCCCAAGAAATTTATCAAAGTCTGTTTAACACATGTACAGAGCCAAAATACTTTATCCCAAAATCTAAATCATTCAACAAGTCAAACCTGTGCTTATAGCATCATTTCATCCTTAGAAATATGTGTGGAGCTTTTGGATGGGCTCCTTGTTGAGTACTTAACTACAAGAACAGGAAAAAAAAAAAAAAAATCAGTGTTGTATGACTGTAGGAAGGTCACAGATCTTTAATAAAGCAGTTGAATACTACTGCTGTTGAGTTCTTGCATGTCAATACACTAACCTTTTATACTTTTAAATACAATATTTTAAACTTTTTTTTAAACTTTATTTCAAAAGGCTTTCTCAAGTTGTCTAAACTAGTAACTTGAATACTAAAAGAGCATAGAAATACATAATTGAAAAGATGATGGGAATTAATCAGGGGTACCTTCCTCATATCAGCAAAATCCAAATCTTTAGAGAATGTCATAGATACTTGAGATGTTTTATAGACAAGCAAAGTTCCACTTTTCTCTCTGCTTCAAGAGCTTTCAGGTTTGGATTAGACACAAAAAAGTAAAGAATGAGGATAAAATGAAGTGAAAAAGAAAATGACAGATCTGTGGTAAATCTGAAATTTGTGTTTAATTTTGTTAGATAATTTTAATGTTAATTTTCTGCTAAATAAATGATAGGAGTAGTATCCCCCAAAGAAGTACAAATGAAAACAAAATTATAAAAAATCGTTAGAAGTTCATCAAAGAGAACATGCGGAAATTAAAACTCCACACTCCAGAGAGGACACAAATGAAATAAAGTCTCTGTGCAGGAGCTGACAAACAGCCATCGGGAAGGAGAAAAGCAAACATGAAGTAACTAAAGATTGCTTCATGCTGACAACTTGCCAAGTCATACTTACTAAGAGTAGGCAATGAGGCAAGATCACTAGATTTTAAGACTGGAGTGCAAAATAAAACACTCATTGCACTCAGGATATGGTTGAGAATTACAGTGTAGAAGCTGAAGAAGCCAAAGTGAATCAGTGGATTAATGAGGTAAACATAATTCCTGAGGGTTAAAGAATAGTCCAAAGAAAGCTAGAAAAGAAAAGGCAGCTGTATAAAAGCACATGTCCTAAGGAGCTGACAAAACATTTCAGTTAATGGCTAAAGTTCTAAGAGCATTTGTGAGAAAGACGGCATGCAAAAGTTTATACATGTAACTTTTAAATTTATACAATATGTAAGATCTATAGTAACATTGCATGAGTTTTTATTCCCACTTCACTAAGACTAAACATGAATATCATTTCTGTGACATTTGTAAGATACAACCATAAGTAAACTGATTACTATTCAGAGACAACTTTCCTCCCTGTTGTCTCTCTCTGTGAGTGCACAGCATATTAAATTGTTAGAGAAAATGTAAAGCTCCTTGTTGTAGACAGAGGTAGGATTAAGTTATGTACTACTGAAAAAAACATCTTACCAATATGCATTTAGACTCAGAAATTCTGTGCTGCAACCACCAGTGTATAGAGAAAGAATTTGTAGTTTCAAAGCAAGGAGGTCAAAAGGACATAAAAAGTACTTACCCCCAGTAAAAAAGAAAAGAAATAATGGAAAAACACAGACATTGAAGTTGCAAACAAATTACAAGATATCCTACAATTAACCCCATTCCTCACCATTATCAAACTCTTGCTTTAAATTGCTTAAAAATATAGAGCTAGCATAAAGTATTGCTTTTCCGCGGTGATCAAACTGCAGTCCCTGTTTAAAGTAACTGAGAATCTTGTCCAAAAAAATGTCTTGTGATTATCAAATGCAGCGTATACTGGTATGTTTCCATTATTTGAGTTTTGTCTGTTTTTTACCTCCTCTGCTAAGGAACATTTGTGGGTGAATATCCTAACTTGATTAACTCAATACTCAAGACTCCTTCTTTTTTACTGGATGCCGGGATCTCACTATAAGAATCTAACTTGGCAATAACAAGACTAAAACATGACACAGAAAGTATCGGTTTCTTTTACTTCTTAACTTTGTCCCTAAATTTCTCTGAAAAGAGTATCTACAATTAACTACAAACACTTTCTGCAGTGCTTCTCTTTGTGTAATTATGCAACACATATCCACAAATGTGTATGTAATCTGTGAAGAGTTTTATTATCTCCTTACAATAAATGTTTTACCAGGGTTTTTTTTTTTCCTCCTGTTTAAAGCCAGTGGGAAACAAAGCAATAAGGTACTGATATTCAATGAATATATAAACCACTAGATGCACTCAGTCCACTGCAATTGTACTTTTTTTCAACTCTTGAATAAAGAAGCAAATTGCTTTTCAGAAAGAAAAGTAATCCACTTTTAAAGACTCATAAACTTTTAAGTTCACAGAACTTCAAAATTATAATGTTTCCAAAGATATCCAGTCATTTTCACTCTTTTGTATGTTTTTCAAAGTTTCATGTGGATTTATGAGTAAGATTTCTTTCTTAAAATGACTTGCTTCTGTACAGGCTAGTACCTCTCAAAAAAGCTGCATAAGCAAAATGGAAATGGTACTTAGCTGTGATATTACTTCTGAGATGGAATAGTTATAATCCATATATTACTGTTTAGTACTACACCACTGCAGTGTGCAGCTATGACATTTGATTTAACAGTTTGCTGGAAGTTTTCTGGAAAACGAATAGTTACAGACAGATACTGATCTTAATTTCAAATCAACCAAAATCAAGTCAGGTCATGAGACTAGCACAAGTTTTTGATTTCTTTCTTTGAAGTAAAAAAATTACTGGGGAAAGGAACAAAATCAGGTGGTATTCTTTTATTACAAATAACTGAAATCAAAATGTCTTAATTTCATTATTTTTGAAGCAGTTCCAAAAACTTGCAAAGTTTGACATGGACAAATTTTGCACTATATGTGCAAAAATTCACTATGTGACAAGCCAGAAGAAGAAACATGTAATTAATAATAAAACAGCAATCAGCTCTATCACGAAGAGGCTACTCTTGCCTTTAAGTAAGGAACTGGCAAACATGCTCTGTCAGTAGCTCTAATATCTTATGATTGCATCTCTATTCCTACAAGAAATTGTTTGCTTGCTATAATTACTACAGGAATCTTTAAGACACGCTGTTAAACTATTTACCTTCCCTTCATCTTAGCTTATTATTTCATGTAGAGTTACTAGTCTTTTGTTGACAAAAATGACCATTCAACATAACTAAGGACACATATGAAGCTTTTTCCCCACCAATTCTTTGCCTGTAAATCCTGAAGCACCACAGAGCTAACAAAAGAAAGGGAGGTCTCTATTAACAGTGAGAGTGCCAGTATTTCCCTCTTCAGTTTAAGCTGCATAACATCAGAGTAAGACTCTGTTCTCAGGTGCTTATATCCCAGCTTCAGTCATCCAAGGTCATATGTTTTGCATTTGCCACAGCTAACTTCTGTACACTGCATCCCCGTCCTCCTTCCCCCCATCCCCAGTGAATACAGCTTCCAGGTCAAGGCGAAACAGAACAAAATTTAGACTAGAAACATGTTTATAAAGTTGTGTAAGCCAAAAAATTGCAAAAAGAAACCAAAAGAGCTGTATTAGGAGACACAAGTGGTCTACTTAAAGAAATTACAAAAAGCATGTGGCCAGACAAGAACACAAGAATAGAAAAGTCACACAGAAATATTTCTGTAGAGTCTTATCCCAATCTCAAACAATTTCTCACTCAAGGACTTCTTATAAGATTTTTCATTAAGCAGATCTTGACATCTTTGTCTACCATGAACATGCTTATTTCTGCTTGAAACTGTATAAGCTTTTAGCATCAGCAATATCCTGCAGTTTTCTCACTTTCATTATACCTATGTACCACCTACTCCTCTTTCTTCTTGAGAAAAAACAGAGAAGCTTTTACAGACAAAGTGCTTCCTGGACTTGCATTATACCTAAGCTGTAGCTGTGTCATAAAACCACAGCTATGCAAGCTCTCTCAGTCTCAGATTTTTTTATATATTTTTTTCGAATCAAATACATGATAAATGTCTGTAGAACAAAAAGTAATAACGTTACACAAGGAAAGAAAGACTCAAATATCTGGCTACACCCAGAAGTCCTTCTGCCACCACTAGTAAGTTATAATGAAAGTTTTACAGTGTGTCCAGCAGTGCCTTCATATGGGAAGCTGTATTAATAAAGAATCATGTCTGTTTATGCTAAGATATTCTAGCGTAGCACTTGGGATGAATATGATATTTGAGTTAATACATACTTCCAGGCAGATTCAAAGTTCAGCTTTCAGGAGACAACTCTTACACTAGCATCTCAGACAGCTCAGTCAGCCACCCGGCAGCACTGGCAAAGGGCAAGGTTAGCCCGAGATCTGTCAGTGTCAATGTATCTAAAAGATCAACACCATTCTAAGCAAATTTACACACATTCGACCTCAATAAATAAGAGAAAAAAAACCCCACATGCAGTTGTTGTTGCCACCAGAAAGTTTTTGCTAAAGAATACATTAGTAACTTCAGTGAACTAGTATTACCCTTTGCAGTGTATTATACAGTCATTGATTCAACCTTACCCTCTGTATATAAATGAATTCAGAAATACATTGTTTTCAATGATAGGCTTTACTAAACTGTAGTCTGACATTTGGAAGTAGATGGAACACTAACTTAGGCTAAAAATAACCATATAAATGGAAAATTAAGAACATGCTATATTCTTGAGAATCTAATAAGGCCATGAAAACTCAGTATCATCATCCATACATAGCATTTCAGAGAAAGCAAACTGGGAAAACCATATTCAAATTCTTAAAAGAAAAAGGTTTCTTTTACGTGAAGGGATAAAAAAAGAAATACAAAAGGCAGTAAGCTGCTCTCTGTGTTCTCCTTTAAGAACTTAACATAGCCATAGTAATTCCTTTGTGTACCCATTTGGATGAAGTCCACTAGGGACACTGCTTGGAGATCAGAGAGAGAGATGAAGGCAGGTATGTGGCAGGCATTCATGAGGAACAGTACAATTATAGTTCCTGTCACACACAAAATAATCCTGATAAAACTATAACAAACAAACAGAAACCCTGAGAAAATAAAGTAAAACAAATAAACAAAAAATCCCTTTCTAGAAAAACAAGTTCAAAGAATATTTGTAACAAAAAACAGCTGTTCTAAAATATTAGCTAAAATAAGTCAGCATTCCTTATGAATGCTGATAGAATTTCACACTTCCAGTGAAATACTCACACCATCTTGTATTTGGCAATATAGGAAAGTAATTAATTTCACAAAAGTAAAGGGGATTAAATCTGGTTTTACATCACATCTAGAGACACAGAGAGATGACACTGGTCTCTCTGGTACGAGAGTGCAATGATTTCACACATAGCTCATTACCCAGGCTGAAAGAGAAACTGAAACTCAGACTCAACACTAAAAAAGAAGTCTCACCGTGAGTTGTCAGTCACACCTTTTCTTTGCTCCCCTCTCTTGACCATAACGATGGATGGAGTCACCCAAAACTGTAGCAAATCAATCCACATATTTGAAATAACAAATACAATGCATATCTTTATGGGCAGCAGTGTTAACTAAGAGTTCTTGAAGAACACGTTCCAAGAGCAGCAAGTGAATCTGGCACGGCTTGTTCTGAATATTGACAAAAGACTCACAACTAGAAAAAAGGGTTTTTAAGTACTGGACAAATGACTGAGGACTACATAATAAAATATACAGAAAGTTTAATTTCATATGACTTACAAAGAAAACTGCAACTTAATAAGAAATCAGCAATTTTCCCTTTGTTGTTATACTGATGTCAATTTTACTTTGTTTGTTTGTTTGTTTGTTTTTTGTACTCTTCAAGTTTAGGTTTGACAGTGTAGATATAGCCTGTGTCACTATTTAAGCTCATGAAAGTAATGCAACCCTTTTTTTTTATTTTTAACTTTTTTAGGGACACTGATATCTAGTCTTCATCCTATCTCTGAAAATGACTAATGTAAGACTATAATAAGGACAGTGTACAACTACTTTATTATTTGTTTTTTGTAGTTTTTCTCCTAAATTTGTGTTTCCAAAAATGTAATTTATAATTCCACAAAGACTACAGATCTCTACTTTTATGCTATTAGATAAGAAAAGAAAAAAAGCATAGAAAAGGATGAAGCTGGACTTGGTAAATATGTATTGGATAAACTATTTCTGCATATAGAATATTTTAATTCATTGGCACAAATTAGGAAATTTAAAAGACAAATTGCTAATCAGCATTCAGTGTTTAAATGCACATGTAAATACAAGTAAAAAGGCTTCCCTATAAAAAACTCAAGCGAATTAATGTGGAACACTTGTGTACATGTTTCAGTAATACTCCCTTACAGTGCACCTCTTTTGTTTAATATACAGAGGCCAGAGAATACCAGAGCTGTGGAACTTTGGTGTCTCTTCTGAATCAAATGTATCTTTCTAGATCAACATTTTATAAGCTGTGGCTTACTACTGCTTTTCTCTCTCAAAACAGGTAACAAACCTGAAAATTGCTGCATGTTGACAAAAACTAAGGAATAGCTGGTTTGTGTATTCTTGTTATTTCTTGTGTTTTCTGAATAAAAGTGTTGTAAAACAGCTGAAAATGCAGTATCATAAAATGTTAGAGATTTTAGTCCCTACAAAACAAACTTTGCTATAAACATCAGTTTATAATGACTAGAAATGCAGTGATTTGCCTAATCAGACATCATATTAATTTAAATGAATGCTAAATATTTGTCTGAGCTCTTAATTATTAATGTGAACAGCATGTAGAAGTTGCTTAAGGGTGTACGTTCCCAAACTATTAAGTCACCATGGAGACTGAAAATTCCTCTGCAGGATTAGGAAAAAAGGTCCCACTAATCACATACATAGTTTTCTAGGTTCACTCTTAAGATATATTAATGACAGCTATTGTGAAACAAAAAAGCCCTCATAACAATATAGCTCCTAAAAATGATTTCAAATATTTAGCACATCCAAAAGACTTTTCTGAGAAGTTAGTAACGAACTCTATTGCAATTCTTTTGTGTTAACTCCACTCTGGGTATACTTGTCCAATGTTTAATAAACCACCTCACTAGAAAGAGTATTGAACAGCATCCTTCCTTTTCCTCTGACAGTCTAAAAGAGACTCCAGAAAGAAACAGTTAACATCCTTTTGTTCTAAAAACAAAAAAGACAGACAATATATCTTTCTGGAGACCACATGTTGGGCTAGTGGATTTTTTGATTGAAAGTATTTTATATGTGAAATACTGCTCTGAGTCTAGATGGCCTCCATATTTTAATATTTCAGCACCATTTCTGTTACAGATCCAAAGCCACATTTAAGCCCAAATGAAATGTGCAATGAATTTACATTAATATGGAAGTGCTAATTCCAAGCCTGTTGGACACTTATTAAAATACAGTTTCAACAGAGCTGAACAGAACTGGAGGATTTAGCTTAGTAGACACATTTCTAACCCATCCTTTCGGCTTCAAAACATGACCCAAAACTGCACAATCCATTAAGTTTCATTCTAATTAAAAGTTTGAACAAATCCAAAGTTCAAAGCAAGTTTTAGATGAACTGAAAGCATTGTGTGTTTTTTACAGTGAAAAATACTAAAGCAGTAGGCTTTTTTTTTTCTTTAGATATACCTGCAATACTCTTTCTGTTGATATAGTTTCATTGAAAGAAAGAGCTTCTGCTTATGCAATAAGTTGAACTATCTGTCTAGATAAAAATAATGGTATCGATAGTGATGATTATTATTAAAAAGCTGTATGACTCCTGCTGAGAGGTCTTAAAATGGGTAAGATGCCTTCTGCCCCTTCCTCTCCCAGTGAGCTGCTGGCAACATCTGAAAGTAAGTGTGCTGTAGACGTTGTTCCAAGAACATGAGAACAAAAAAAAATGTTGTAATATTGACCCTACTGAAGGCTTCTTGGGACTCGGTTTGACTTTTTCCATCTGGATTTAATGGGTAGAATACATAACAGGAGATAGCCCATGGTGAGCTTACACCACTAATAAATAATAGTAATGAATCAGCCAAACCCTGCTACTAGAGAAAGTAATTGCTATGAACCATGTAGGTTTGAAATGAATACTCGGTTGCCTTTTAATTATTAGTTGCTTCAACTTAAATGACTTCTGCTCACACTGCATCACATCATATTTAAGGAATTTAATTAAAAGTCACAGAATATTCTATCTTAATATTTATGGATTTTTTTTTTTTTTTCAGATTCCTTTAAATAAAATGCTACATGTGCACAAGGGAAACATAAAAGTACAGTTTTAACTCATTCTTGGTTCTATATACGTTATACATGTCAAAATGCTACAAAACTTTACTGAGTCTGGGCTCTCCATGGCTTTGGCCTGAACCACATTTTTGATTCAATATGCTAATTATCTGAAGAAAGCTAGTAACAATATAATCTAGTAAAAACTTTTGTTACCTTAGGCAGATACCTAAATCTGATCCCTTCAAGTCATTAGTACAGCTTTACATGTATTTCAATCAGTAAATAAGAGCAAACTGTAGCTAAGGATTTTTTAAAAGAATTAATTGATTTAGCAATAATTACATAATTCATATTAGCATAATGTGAACACTGCCAAGACAGCTGTTTAAAAAAATTCAAAGTAAATAACATAATCTAATATTACACATTTACATAGATGATTGCTTGCTTTACTGTTAAAGCTGATTTTAATCAAAATCGCTTATTTCAGTGCTTGAAGAAAGCTTTTTATCTGCCTTCCAGTCAAAAAACTCCCAAACCAAAAACAAACAAACAATCCCCCCCAAAATATCATAATTTGTTTGATGCATGGGGAGGAAAGGTGAAGAAGCAAAGTTTACATCTAGTATTTACAATGAGATACACGCTCTATTTCCCGAGCCTTATAGATGCTTATCTAATATCTCTAAGATGTCTTTAAGATTTAGAAGGTCTTCTGGTTTCAAGTCTAGTGTTTGCACTACTAATTGCCCCAACAGATAAAATCTGGAAATCTGTAGCTTAGATATTTCCAGCCCTTTTGAAGTAGATAATTATGTGTGCCAAAATAAAGTACCATGGATGTTTTTTCAGGCAATGACTAAAAAATTTTTGTTCTTATAGACAATTGGCTCATGGTTTTGGCACTATTATCTGCTTTTCCAATTCTATTTCTGGTTACACATTAGATAGGTTATAACATAAGAAAACAGAAAGTGTTTCTTTGCTTTTGCACAATCTGCAGAGAAGTGGTAATATACTTACACTCCCAGCACTACTGAACTATTAAAAGAAAATTTGGCCATCTCCTGTGGTACATGGTGTTGTACTCAATATTGCGACACTGTATTTTTACTGCTTGTGGTCCAGTCCCTCTCTGGGACTGGAGAGCAACCCCCTGCTTCAGTCATGCAGAGTAGCAAACTGCAGTCAAGATTCAGCACAGCTGCTGCAAATTTCCAACCAAAGATAAAGTCAAAATGATTCACTCCTTGAAACAAATTGTTGATACTTAGCCTTTGAAGCTTTGTTCTGGTTTTTGGCTTCCCTACAAAGCATTTTGAGTTAGTATGTTGATAAAAAAGCTATGGAATATTTATTTTGAAGTTATGTGTATTAATAATTATTTCTATAGTGACTATGACAATACAAGGAAAATCTGATCCAAACCTCATGGAGAGAAGAGAAATAAAGCAATTTTCTATGTTTGCTGGATCTTCCTTTCACATTGTCTTCTGGAATTTACAGGACATGAATACTTTTTTCTCTCTTTTTTTTTTTCCTTTTTTTTTTCTNNNNTTTTTTTTTTTTTTTCTCCTTTTTTTAACACAATATGCAAGCAGCACAGTTTCTGCTCAGGTTAATTACACAATCCCTCAAGTACTAAACCATTTCTTTGATTGCCACCCACATTACTAATCCACTTTGAAGAGTCCTCACATTCAGTCCTTATAATTTCCAATCCCTTTCTGATAATTGCAGTACTCGTAGCAGCAGGAATGAAATGTTTTGTACCTATTATGTTGAAGTGGTCCTTAGATGTACGGAGTGGAATATTTCCAGTGCTCCTGGCAGGATGCGCAGAGAAGCACTAGGAAGATAGATCAAGTGCCCGCTTCTGCTGCTGTCCTATGGAGTTCATCTTGGTTTGCTTTATTTCAAATAAAAATGCAGTCCTACTATTCAACAGCACACAGCTGGTGAAAATAAAAGATGTTAAGTACAATAGACCTTTGGTACATACATTGACTTTTTACCAGAAATCTCATCTGCTGTTGCTGTATACAACATAATCACATAGCACCAAACAAATAATCATTTTGTTTTTCTGGGTGTTAGTCCAAAGAAAATTACATAGGTAAGCTTTATGTCTATAATTCATATTTTAATACTGATAGAATTTTAAAGCCAAGATTTGCCCTTTTAGAAAAGTAAGTATAAACTACAAATGTAAATACTTGGGGTTCAGATACATAAAACAGGTCTGTATACGAAGGTAAAGAGTATACACATCTAATATAAGAAAGTGTTGCAAACTCTGAAAAATGTCATCTGTACTTGAAAAATAAAGCAAACCTGAAAGTCTTAAAGAAAAAGTAAGTACTACAAATTATTTAAAAGTTTTAAATGTAAATTATGTAAAATGTCATGGATTTGTATTTAGTTTTTTAAAAGGCCTAAGAGAGGTTACTAGTTTTAGTCAAAACCATTATATTTATTTAAGATAGAAGTGTAAGATCTGACATGTTTGGCTCCTCAAAAAGAGAACTCTCTATTCACCGCTAGGTAGGTTGTATCTTCCTGGTAGGAGTTAAGATGTTTCTTTTAGGCTAGATATAACATATTCAAGATAACAATTCAATGATGAGGAAAATTTAAAATTCAGTAACATTTAAATTTAATTTAAATTACCTTTTAGGGACTATAATTTTGTGCATTTAAACTACTAGTAGTTAATATTATTATGACATTAGTACTATGTACTAAATACTGCTATTTAACATCTGTGTCTGATTTCATTGTTTATTTCTGTGCACCATGATTATGACACACCCCAACTACCTTCTTGACAGAAAGTACTAGAGAAAATGTCAGGAGATATAAACCACACAAATTGAATGTACTAACAAGGATCATAGTTATTTCTACTATTCTTAATGCCAGAACAGTTAAGACATATGCATATTTTGCACCTGCTAGCAAATATTTATAATATATCTAGTTAACTTGGTGATCACTGTATTTTGTTTGTTCTTTTCGTTAGGTTAGTAACATACAAGATCTGAATTACATTTTTTAGCCCAACAGTTACAATAGTAGCCTTTTTGCATTGATAAAATCATTGGGGGGGGGGGGGGGGGGGGGGGGGGAGG
>VXBL01001792.1:7372-75110 GCA_013400195.1 Aramus guarauna
GCTGCCCGGCGGCCGCGGCCGCCGCCGCCACAGCCATAGCCAGAGCGGCCATGTTGGCGGCGGCCCCGACTGCCGCCCCGCTCCGCCCCGCCCCGCCGGCAGCGCTGAGGGGCGGCCCGCGCTGCGCCGCGCCCCGCGCGTCGGCGGTTCGAGCCTCCCGAAATGCTGGGGTTTCGACAGGAAGAAGGCGGGGTTTGTATGCGGAGGGCCTGCCCCGTGCTGTCTTGGCCACGCGGTGTCCGTGTCACCCGTGTCGCCTTTTTGGAGCGGGGAGGCAGCATGGAGTGCCTGCAGCCGTAGCAGCCCTGCTGGCGTGCGCTCCGGGCGGTGGCCGTCTGGAATAGACCGCGGCCTCAAGAGGCCCCAAGCTGTTCTCCGGTGCTGTTTACGTCCTCTGAGGTGGCTTGAAGAGCTGGGGCCATACGCTGGGCGTTGCAAGCAGGTGTGGTGTCACAGTGACGTGCTGAAAACCCGGTGGACAGCGCTGACCTCACCTGTGGGCTGTTAGGAATCCTGCATAGGAGGTCCACGAAATCTGTGGCCGCAAGTGGCGCTTCCTGTAGCGTAGCACGGTGACCTGCTCTTCCCTCAGCGGCTGGTGTCACTGGGGAAGAGCCATGTGTTGCAATTTGACTATAGCTGATTAGCTGTCTTACAGATATGATTTAACACTTTTTTTCCCTTTCTCAATTCGTGGAGTGTGCTTGTTACTATTTCCGGTTTCATTTATGTTGGGATTTAAGGTTTTGTATTGATTGCTTCTTTCAGGAAGCACAAGAGTATATCCATCCTGTCAGAAAATAAACAATTTCATATTCAATACATTTTTTGAACTGTGGAGATCTTGTTTTTCACTCACATATACCAATCAAACTTTTAATGAGTTGCCAATTAACATTTCTGCAGAATAGAAATAATCTATTCATGCAGTGGCTTTGCTAGCTAAAGAGATTTTATGAACTGGTGTTTTCCCAGCTGCAGAGCACAAAAGCATTCACAGATGCTAACCAAATGGCCTAAACTGAAGACATTTTATTGCCTAATTGATGTTTTTAAGAGCACTTTCCTGACAAATTTTTCCTCTTTTTACTTTATGACTGCACTTACATTTGATTTCTTTGTATTTGCTGAATAGGAATTAACAAGTAAAGGAGAATATTTCAAAACCTGAAAATAGTCATCAGCATAAATTAAGGAGGATTGTTCTCGCAGATTGCTACCTGAAATGGCTTGTAAAAATACTCTCTCCACAGCAGTGTTTCAAATTCTTCTGTGTCTTGTCCTTCACTATCGGATGTAAGAGAAAAAAGTGTGTCTGCTAGAATGTGTTTGTATTTGCTTTCCTTTGGTGACTGCCAGCCCTTCCAAGGTTTCTGTTATTAGGATCGGAAAATGGGTAATGGGTCAGGGATTGCTCCACAGCAAGCACCTGTTTTCAGCAAGCATTTCAGCAAGGTGCCTCTGGTCATAGTGTAATTCAGCTACTGTTCAGTAGTTCACCAATTTCTGGGTGGTCAATCTGTATTATTGTCTGCCACACACTTTACTCATGAGTTACTCAGAATGCTGAGGACTTTACAAAGGTGCCCTAGAAACCATGTGCAGAGATATTTCAGGTATTGGAGCAGAGCTAGGCTTGACTAGTTCTGGCTCTAAGCACCGGTAGGGTCAGGCAGCAAGCTGTGATCCTGATATTGTTGAGAAATTCTTTTTCCAAACAATGATTAGCTTTGAATTTAACAAGGCCTATGAGTAATTAATGTGTACGGAGAAGATATCCTAACCTTGAGAACAGAAACATCCTGGCAGGATTGCCCAAACAGGGTTGATAAGGAAGAACAGCTTGGCCAGACAACAGAGTTGGGAAACATCCAAGGAGAAGAAACTGTCCTCAAAGACTTGTGACCATAAAAGGGGAAAAGGAGTAGGGGGCTAACTCCCCAAATGACCACCAATGACCACCCGAGACCCCCGTGCATGCGTAGTGTAGTTTTGCAATGCCAGTATTATGTAAATGTAGTAGATAGGCAGAGATTTCTTGGAAAATGTATGAATATTCATGTCTTAAGGTATATAAAGAATGAACTTTTGTTTTAAGGTATGCACGATAGGCGGAGCAATCCCCTGTGCCATAATAAAGAATATGTGCTTTCTAGTACTGAAAATGGAGTATTGGAGAGTTTATTATCCCATATTTGGTGACACTATAAAGATGAACCCTGGCGTTCATCCGGGCCAGGACATTAGAACGTTCTCTCTATGGAGCAGGACTCCTCTAAGCCAGGATATGCTTGTGATGGGTTGGCCTTGGTGCCCAGCAAGCTGCTTTATCACTCCGTGTCCTCAGCAGGATGGGGAGAAAATAAGCTCAAAAACTCATGGGTTGAGATAAAGGCAGTTTGATGAATAAAAGTAAATGCTGTGCTTGGAAGCAAAGGAAAGCAAAAAAGATTTAGTCTCCACTTCCCATCAGCAGGCAATGTCCAGCCTGAAGTAGGGCTCCAGTACACACACCAGTTGCTTTAGAAGGCAAACACATTAATAATGAATTCCCCCCTGCCCCTTCTCTTAATTTTTATTGCAGAGCATGATGTCATATGGTATGGAATACCCCTCTGGTCAGTCTGGATCAGCTGTCCCAGCTGTATCCCCTCCCAACCTCTTGCCCACCCTAGTCCACTGGCCTTTGGGGGAGCGTTGGAGAGACAGCCCTGATACTGTGCAAACGCTGATCAGCGCTGGAGTGGTATCAGCACCCTTCCAGCTACAAACACAAAGCACAGGTCTATGTGTAATGTTAACTCTGTCCCAGCCGGACCCCATACAATGCCACAACTCTTGGGTGGCCTCTGTGTACGTTTTGTAAACAGCTAATCTAGATCCAGAAGAAATGAGCTAGATAATTACATAGCATAATTACATCTTGAGTTCTCCCACACTCACTCAGCTTTGTTTGGTGTTTGAAGTTAGCAAATCCCTGACTTCTGTGTGTGTTTTGCTTCATAAAATCTTTTGTGATTTTGCACAAAAATAAACCACAGAAATACACAGGGGAAAAATAATGCTGTTAAAATTCAAAGGAACTGGGTATACATAGAACAAAAAAGCCCAAATAACAAAAAAAACCCCTGGCATTGCAATGCCAGCAATCAAAAAATTGATCACAGCAACTTATCTTTATGGAAGAGGCCTCATCTATCACAGTATTGGTTCAGCAGTATCTCCTATTTTCCTGAAATCCTTCAGGTCAAATAGAGAAAAAAGGATTGCAGAGTAAAGCTGTATTCCCATCCATGAGATCTCTGAGAAAACCATCTATCTTACCAGGAGGCATAAGCATCCTCTCACTGGATGCAGATCCCCAAAAGAAAGACTTGCCTAAGTAGACGTTTCTCTGCAAGTGAGCTCAGAGTGTTTGGGTTTTTTTTTTTTTTATTGGTGTCTTATGTCTGGGTTGTCGACAAGAATGCATTAGGGCAATTGTAAAGTGTCACACAGAAAGGACAGCCAGTGTTACAGAAGCAAACTGGAAGTAGTTTAAAAGAGAGTAAATGGTCAGAAGAAATCAAAGCCTTTAACCCTGTAGGTACAACTATCCACTTGTAAAGGCATTCATAAAATTGTCTAGGTGTCCTAGACTATAAAAGTACCCAAGTTGCTGTTAACAACATGGGCTTTCCTTGTATTTTTATTTCTCACAAAAATTGTCTCCACTCAATAGACTCAATAGTCTGGCCTCAGACTCACATGTCAGAATTAAACCAACGCAGGGCATCAGCCAGAATATGAAAAAAAAAAACAAACACAAAAACAAAGGAAGCAAATACACACACACACACACAAAGCAAGCTATTACAGGTACATGGATGATATGTGCTTATTCTGGGGCGCTGTAATAATGCACTCTGGGGGCGGGGGTGGGGATCAACAAAGTAGGGAGGGCACCTGAAAGGTACACCAGCAGTAAGTGCAGATGTGAGCAGGGATGGTACAGTTTTGCACTGTAAAAGCAGGCTGCTTTCATCTTTTTTAGTTTTTGTCCACCAGGTGTCACCTGAGAAGCACCTGATAGCTACTAAAGACATAGCTTTTATGTTTCTTCTTTCTAGAAACCATCAGCAAGCTTTTACTGTCTATAGATAACTTAGTCTGCACTCAGCCCTTTGACTGAGGTTCAACAAGGCCAAGTGCCGGGTCCTGCACTTGGGTCACAACAACCCCATGCAACGCTACAGGCTTGGGGAAGAGTGGCTGGAAAGCTCCATGGCAGAGAAAGACCTGGGGGTACTGGTTGACAGCCGGCTGAATATGAGCCAGCAGTGTGCCCAGGTGGCCAAGAAGGCCAATGGCATCCTGGCTTGTATCAGGAATAGTGTGGCCAGCAGGAGTAGGGAAGTGATTGTGCCCCTGTACTCGGCGCTGGTGAGGCCGCACCTCGAATACTGTGTTCAGTTTTGGGCCCCTCACTACAGGAAGGATGTTGCGCTGCTGGAACATGTCCAGAGGAGAGCAACAAAGCTGGTGAGGGGTCTGGAGCACAAGTCTTACGAGGAGCGTCTGAGGGAACTGGGGTTGTTTAGTCTGGAGAAGAGGAGGCTGAGGGGAGACCTTATCGCCCTCTACAACTACCTGAAAGGAGGTTGTAGTGAGGTGGGGGTCGGCCTCTTCTCCCTGGTAACAAGCGATAGGACCAGGGGGAATGGTCTAAAGTTGCGCCAGGGCAGGTTTAGGTTAGACATTAGGAAAAACTTCTTCACAGAAAGGGTTGTCAGGCTCTGGAATGGGCTGCCCAGGGAGGTGGTTGAGTCCCCGTCCCTGGAGGTATTTAAAAGAAGGATAGATGAGGTACTTGAGGACATGGTTTAGTGGTGGGATGGCAAGGTTAGGTTAGTGGTTGGACTTGATGATCTTAAAGATCTTTTCCAACCTAGATGATTCTATGATTCTATGATTCTATGACTTTCCCTCTTTACAGGATGATCTGATCTGGCCCCGTACTGGTGCCATCAGCTCTCCTCCATTTGGTGAGGACAGAGAGTGGTCATAATTTCTCCCTGTGAGACCTGTCCTGGAGCACTAGCAGACCTGACAGCCTGGACACACAAAGGTTTGTTGCTCTGCAGCTGCAACTCGGTGTCAGTGTTCCCCAGTACCTTGTCCTACCAGTGCCTAACTTACCTCAGAAGTCGAGGAGCTCCAGACTAGACAGGGACAGTATAGAAGACCTCTTTTGTGTTCTCCATATGAGTGCCTATTCCACGCTAACTCATTTTTGCATAAAGCTGTGGTTTAGGTAGAAGGGACTTTGCATGGTGGTATGATGGCAAGGAACAGTAGCTTGGCTTTCATGTTTTGTTCTGTGTAGAAAGCATCTCCAAAGAAACTAAAAGCACAAGATACTGAAAGAGGCCTGGAGTCAGTAGCTTAGTTTTAGCAAATGTTTGTAGGAGAATGTAGATGGTAGGAATAAAAAAAAGCTGTATTCATAATGTCCACGGAAATATCTGCTCATTTAAACTACCATTTCTTTTCCATTCCTTTCTGTAAAACAGAGCCTATATCATTCAAGAAAATAAACCTTTATTTGAGCCATGATTGAAGTATAGATTTCACAGTAAAAGTGAAGTGGAAGACCAAAAGGGAAATGAAAAAAACTGAACAAATCCACATGACAAATCCAAGGGTCCCAAATGAACAGGAGCATGTCATTTTAGTGTTCTTTACTCCTTCCTGATTTATAACTGTGTAAATGACGACTGAATCTGATCTCTTAATAATTCACCCTATTCCTTCCTTTTTTCCTCCAATTCTTTCCTTCTTTTTTTCATTCTCTAGAATTTCCTCATGTATTTTCATGTTATCTCCCATTCTTGGCTCTTCTGTAATTCTCTCCTTGTTCATCTCCCTTTCCTGTTATAAAAGGAAAAAGAAAATGTTTCCCACAACTGTACTTAAAAGAAACAAATGAAAAGAGATAGCGGGCATGCCAAACACAAACGTTTCCTAATGCATTACTTAATCCTCAAAGGTTTTCTTGAAATCATTCTGAATGTGATGAAGGTGATAGTCCCGGTCTTCCAAAATACCTTTCTCCTTAGATATGGCAAGCGGAGGACAGAAATGTGCTCTGGCAAAATTACAGAAAGTTTTAGGCTTGGCCAAACCTCAACACAGCAAAAAGTTGGATGCTTTCCCTGGTACACATTTGTATATTCAATCAACAACCTTAGCAGCTGCTTGTGTTTGAAACTGGCACACTGCATAGGTCACACTACTGACAGCATCAGTCATGCTGGGGCTTCAAGACCTTACTCAGCAGCTGTCTCTGCCACTTCTTTTTCATTATGAGTTTTTAATTTACCAGGTCCTATGCTACTTTTCTGTTACTGGTTAGTAATGCAGTCGAGTGTGATGAACTTTCTTAGGCCTTGCCTGTCACTGGCCTTTTCTGTGGCTTCTGCGAAAAACTGGCTGCCTACTTTGGGGTCTCAGGAGCTTTTCTTCCTCCTGTCACATAAAGGCCAAGAGTCTGCTAACTCAAGCCACTCTCAGCAGCAGTCCAAAAACCTCAGATAAGTCAGAGGCAGATAAATGAGGGTGCATTACCAGCGTAATGAAGGTTCTCTAGGGGAGTGTGCCCTGCAGAAAAGTGAGGGGTTCTTAGGTGTGTGCGGAAAATGTCTGGCTGGCAAAGATTGCCTGTACTAGGAGCAAGTCCAAGGATATTTGTGCATGATGTCAAAACTTCCATACACAAATAACCACTTGGTCCGTCACAAGTGTATGGCCTGGCATTGCTACAGCTGGAAGTATTTAAGAGGTTTGGCACTGATTTCATAGTGGGCACACTGAAGCTCTAAATTTTTGTGATGACTTTTATTTTTCTCTAGTTCTAGTCCCTACAGCTCACTCCGGTATCTATGAGAGTTAAGTGATTAAATTAGTAATCAGAATTAAATGTTTAATTACAATTAAAAAACTACATTTTCAAATGTTGTACTTCCACATTTTTTATTTGTAGTTACTGGATGTCCTTACGCTTAAGCAGCTAACTGAGCATGTACCTGACTTGGGACTATAACTGCACAAACCAGTACAGCAACACACATATGTCACAGTCATAATTTTTGCCTCCATGATTATGGCTGAAAGATGCAAGGCACACTCACTGCTAGTTAACATGGAAGCAAGTCTTCGAAGTTTAAAAAAGAGAAAACATAAAGTCCATTCACAGCAAAAAAAAGGCATATCGTCCAAGTTCAGGTTAAAAAATAAACTTGAAGTGGTCATAACAATTACTATTTTCATGGCCACCATAAAACTACCCTTGTTCCGCAGATTGTTACTCAGTATTAAGAGTTAAACATTGTGTGTTTCACAGATCTACTCTTACAATGAAAACTAGCAGTTGGCTAGCAGGTTTTATTCACATTCACTGAGTATTCTTTGACTAACACCCATTTATCAAAGAAAAACACCTTCCAGACCACATTAAACATTGCCTCTAATTTCACACCCAGCCTCAGAACAGTTTACTGTAAAACATGACAGTATATACCCATCTGTACCAGTATTAGGTCAAATAGTCTTTGGGCAAAACATGCAGTAATTTTTTGTGTGTGTAAGATAGAATCTTGGTACAATTTTAGAAGATAGGATATGTTGAAGTCCACATTGTCCTATTCGTTTAGTCCTTCGTGGTATCTCTCATGTGGAGTATACAGTCTCAAAGTTGTGTGATGCTGGGATAAGTACTCCTGGCTTCTGTCCTGACTGAACATTAGCCCCAGTGAAGTCAGTAGAAATGTTGCCATGTGAACCAGTTGACACAAAAACCATTTGTGTCTAACATGATGGTTTTTGCTAAGGTTTTGGACAGGTTTTTCAGGCTTGTAACACTACCTTTAGGTTTTAGGACTTCTTGTGGTCAGGTCTCTAACCACAAATACCACAGAAGCAGCATTCACAAGCATTGTGAGAGGAAACAGTGAGCTCAGGAGGCTGTAAAGCCCTTCCTTTACTTTATTGTCTTAATTTTGTATCTTCCAGGATTTTAAAACAGTACTTAGAGCCAGAAGAGCCCTAGTGAAAAAAACTTCAGAAGCAGAAATAGGTGAGACAACAGGCAAGGAGAGACTACCAAACTGGTCTGGTAGCCTGCATACATTCCTACAAAACTGTGCCTGTAGCAATACCTTTTGGCCCTCCATGACACCAGTCTTGTGGTTCCCAGCATAGCTCCATGAAGCTGGGGCTGTGATGGGAACCTGAAAAATACTCTGTGCAGATAATTTGCAGATGGGTTTAAAGATACTGATTCCTTATATATTTGGCCAACAAGGAGCATAAAGTGACAAGGATTTTTTTTTTTTCTTGGATTGCTACTGCTGCATAACTACCTTAGAAGGATCAGCATGGCCATCATATTGATTTCTGTCTGCAGTAGACAGAAATTAGAAAAGGTTTGTAATTAGCCAAAAGTGAAAATTAATTCAAGGAACATCAGTAGTGCTCTTCTGTTGGAAAATTTCAATGTCAGCCAAGTGTTGTTCTAACAGGGGTTGAAAATGCTATAATCAGTAATTATCCCAGGGTCAAACTGGGATCAGTAATTAAATTATGTTCCTGTATTTTTTTATTCTTTTCTATTTGGGTTTTTTGCTTTTCTTAGGATATCACATTTTTGTCTCTTTCAAAGTAGAAAATGAAAGCAGAGCATTTTTGATTAGTCCCTGCCTGTTGGCAGAACCGTAAAACATCAAGCTGTTATTTTCAGTGGAAATGAATGGGCTATCAAGATGTATGAAACACAGTCACTTGCATGTAGGTGCAGAATTTTTTTACATACATATTGTGATATCAAATATGCAAGGCACTGGAGACGGCTGAAGTGGAATAGCTCACAGTGGAGGTACACCGACGCAGTGGGCCTGGGACCGTGGCGGGGATTCAGAGGGTGTCACTCCTGCCTCCAGCACAGCTGCTCAGGGCACCTGAGTCAGGCTGCAAAGGCACCACGTGTCCCTACCCTGGAACACGCACTCCGGTGTGTGGTGCGTGGCTGCCGTACCAGGCTGAGCTGTGGTTCAGGCAGGAATCCATCGAACAACCTTTTTACCTTAGTGAAGTGTGTAAGTAAGGGTAATGCTGCTGATTACACCTGAGAGCAGAATTAGCTTGCCATAGATACTTTTGGAAGATGAGAGGTGTAAGGAAGGTGAAAGGCCTGGCTATATGTTACAAAGTTCTCTGGCAGGTTGGAGAAAAATATGTAGCACAGTATATTGCATAGTTCCAGAATAATACAAATGAATGGGACTGTTAGGGGAATTTCCAAGGATAACTCATCAGCAGACAGCTCAGGATAATTAGATGGTTTTAGCTGTACATGAACATGGACCAAAATTTAAAGGTCAAGGTGAGATTACAGATGGTTTAAATGCTGGTGAGAGTAGCATGCTTACTAAGCCAGCTGCTAAACAGGTATGTGATGGTGTAGACTGTTATGTGGCACTGCTGGTAATAACATCCACAGGTTACCACTTTTTCATGTGTTTCCTGTGGGTTCTAGTCACAGGCACCATCCACTTCCCACACAAATATTCACAGAACACTTCCAAACTCCACTCAGATGGGTAATCCGCAGAGCTGAGGCAGCACAGAAGATTGCTTAGAGCCACTTTTGCCCCTACCACTCTCCTCCTTGCCTTCTGTCTGAGGGTTCACTTCAGTACCCACAGGACAAGGAGCCCACAATGAGCTGTTGTATGCCAGGGATTTTCTCTTGTTAAAAGGCACGTGTCTGTAAAATGATGAGCACATGCTGTCAATATCCTATAAATAAACAAATGATAGTTACTACCCAAGCAAAACAAAATACAGATTGGTACTCTACAGATATTTAGCTGAATCTATGTTGAGAGAGGTATTAAACCCCTGAGTATATAATAGTCCATTAGTCCATTTGGTAGCATATTCTAGATTGTTACGTAATGAAGCTGGAAAACATCCTTCAAGCTCAACATTGTTCTTGGAAACAATTTGACTGCACAACCACGCCATTAAGCAAACTGTTATATGCTTTACAGGAACTTCTCAGACAATTTTCTCCATTTCCAAGCTGAGTCCATTTTTTTTTCTAGTGTAATTTTTTTGTTTTATTGGAGAACTCCAGTAGGACTGACATGCTTGCTCTCGTTCATCCTTCCCCATCTGAGAGCTATTCTCATTAATTATGTGGTCTTTTAGAGAGCGAAAACACAGATCCTGACCATTCCTGCAAGTCAGATTACACTATCAGGGCATGCCACCCTATTGAGAAGCTTTAGTATCCCAATTGTATCCTGCAGTGCTGCGTATAATTAGTGTTTATAACAGGGTACTATGAGTTTTCCGATCCCTGCTGTGCATAACAAGAATTGTCCTTTTTTTTACTAGACCTCTGCTGATCTTTTGGGGGTTTGGTTGTTTGTTTGCTAGTGCTTTTCTGTCACAGCAATACACTGAGCACTTGAATGCACCATTTGCTAGGACCCAGGGATAACTCATGTGGCAAACGAGCATTTTATTAGGCCCACTGACTCTCTGACAATGCTGATAGAAGGTGATTTGAAAAGGTCCCCCACTTGCAGAACTCTACTGCAGAGAGATGCATGGCCTTAACATGATCGTTGTGTTGAAGGCATCTGTTAACACATCAGTGTATATATATTAGCATTTCAGCACCTCTTCAAAACAAAAGCAAACCTCCTAACACCCTGCTTTTGTGCCTGTGGCAGTACATCCTGCCATGCATTAAGATCACTTTGTGTCTTCTCCTGCAGCCAGCTAATATGACCCAGAAGGATTTTCCCAATGTACCTGTGTCTGAGCAGACAAAGAGCTGACATTGTGTCTCTTCCATCCCCCAGCTGCGGGCTCAGGGCACACGGCGGGGGGAGAAGCTTGTTCGGAAGTGTAGGAGGCCACATACCTTGAAACAGTTGAGTTTGATGGGGATGTGGCCTGATGAGTTACCCCCATGGGGAGCATGGTTTACCTACAGAACAGCTTCTTTCCATCCCACCCTCAGTTTCTTTTTGGGTGCAATCAATGTAATGTGTCTGACTTCCAAGCTATTTTTCACATCACAGTTGTTCCTATCGTGTTTGCACTAATACAGGTTCCTGCAAGGGCAAAGGGGCAGGCACAGTGGTGTGTCCACAGCCATGAAGTCAAAAGGAAATGCTGGGCCTTTCAAATCTGGCTCTAAGTGTCATGTCATAACTTAGTCTCAGAAATATCCAAATGTGAAGTGACCAAAATGTATTTTAACCCTTTCATTTCATCCAGCTCTTACATAGCTGTGCTTTTATCACATGAGATTTTACTTGGGTGGATGAAGCAGCAGATGCTGACCGCGCCCTACCACTGCTGCTGGACCACTTGTGAGAAATAGGAGCTAATTGATGACCATGCAGACAACCGTTCAGACGGAGCCTGTGCCTGTCTGCTGTGTCATGTCACGTGCAGCCTCCATCAGAATTAAATACTAGTCCAAGTGCCAAATCCCGTAACCAGGTACATGCATAGATAACTTGACATGGTTGAGTAGGTCCCCCATAAAACAAATATTTGTGGTCTCAGATTCCAAGGTACTGAGGAATATACTAAGGAATATGTTACACAATCCTCATCCCAGCACTGATTGCTAGCCTCAAGACACATTCTTGTGGGAACCTACTGATACATATATATGTTCTGGTTTTAAACACTCTTGAAAATAAGCTTAGCTATCATTCCTTATCTAACAGTTCTATCTTATCTCTCTTTATTGTACAATATCAAGGTTCTTTCCTTATGTTGCTATGTCTGGTGTGCCTGAAAGATTGAAATCCTCTCTGTAAGTATCCCAGAGGAGCAAGGGGAGAAAAAGAAGGATAACTGCTTGGGTCACAATCAGCAATTAGAGGAAAGAACAGCAAGCGAATGTACAGATAGATGCTTGTGTAACACCAGTGCAACTCCTGAGACTTAATGCACAGGAATAAATATTAATCAAAACACAAACATCAAGTTCTTCCAAATGCTTTTTATTCAAAACACCAAAATTTTGAAGGTTTCAATCATGGTGTGCTTTAGTGTGCTTGTTAGTGAATCAGGCCATACTTCTCAATACATGCTTCTTCTGAATTAACCTCCGGCTTACGAAAAAGATGTTGCATGAAAGACAGTGTCTGCAGGTGAATGTGATACAAAATTGTACCAAATGGCCAACCCCAGACCTATGCTGTAACTCCCTTACATGACGCAGCACAGAGTGGTCTAAGCATTCCTCCTCATGTATGGAAAGCTTTCTGTGGGAAGAACCTGAGATGGCAGCTGCTCATCAAAAAAGAGTCAAACCTACCTGTTTTCTGTCAGTAAATGATGTTTTCTCTCATGCTGTGGTCCTGAGGACATTTTCATTCTGGCCATCTGCACACAGGTATGCCATCCGCTGAGTATTGACTGGGAGGCATGGACACTGTCTACGCAGTTGCCCCGTGCTGTCCTGGCTTGGGGCAGCCCTGCACACAGCTGGTGCAGTGTTGTGACAGCTGGGTGCCCAGAGATGGATGCCCCGAAGATTCAGATATAATTCATGTACCAGATTGTAAAAGTAGGCACAAAGCACTCAAGAAATGGACAGACTGTTAAACTGCCCTTTTTGTCAAGTGATTGCACCAAACTGTCAGTATTTATCTACAGTTTTAGAATGTGCCCTTCGCCACATTATCTGTGTGCACAGCTATAGAAGTAACGTGTCTTTACAAACCTGTATATGCATTACATGCATTTCAGTTACATTGTTTTACAGAGCTAGCCTGAAAGTAAAACATTATTAAATTCAAATACCTTTTATTATAGTGATGAAGAGCTTTTGAGAAATAAAATTTTGGACTTTACTTCAAAAATAAGTATTCGCTGTTGACCTGCAAAATAAAGACAGCTCCCACTGAGTCTCAGATACTCCATGTCGTGCTAAGAGCACATGAGGATCAAAATTCATTTTATTAAACAATACCTTTATCAAGTACAGAAATACAGGTTTAAGTGGGTTTGGGCATATTGTCACGCACAAATATTTTGAAAGACTGTGTTAATCTGGGGCTAAATCCTATCATTTCTACCCAATCCTGCACTGTAGAGGGCACAACCAAGTTAGGCTCTTTTGTTCTAAAGTCAATTGCTCCCCATTTAAAATAGCTGTTCCTCTGATTACAGCAACTAGTAATAGCAATACTGATATATTTCCCTGCCTCTGCACCAGTACTCATAGTGGACATAATTGAAAAGCTGGTTTAAACCTGCTAATCTTACGTTTTCACTTGAAATGTCTGAGCAAAAGCCAGTTGTCTAAAAGCCAGAGATGGATCAGTATTACAAATTTTATGCATTGCTTGCAGAACTGCTCAGAACACTGTGCCCTCCAGAAATATTAATGACATAGCTGTTAGCCAGGCAGTAAACACTTTTGGTGCATATGGAATTAGGGGGCTTAACTGCTTTTATCTTCGCAATTGCATAGATTATTAGCAGACTAGAGCATAACAGTATTTATGTTTTGAATAAAATACAATCCAACTTAAAGATTAGCATAAAAAATTAAAGGTGCAAAAAATCTTAGGTCTCTTTTGACAAATAAAAATAATAAGCAAGGTAATATTGATAAATAAATTAATCAAATAATCTAATGTTGAATTTGACTAATAGATTGTATTTTCATCTTATGAAAGTTTTACATGCAATCCAGAAATGCACAGGCCTCTAAGTCTTGCTGATATTGGCAAAAGTTTGGTTTCTAAATGCATTTTAAAGTTCTGACTGTATGAAAATAAGAATATAACACCTGGACTAGTATGATGTGAATCAGGAAGAGGGAAATTAAATTCTGCTGTCCAAGGCATCTGTTTCATTAGTCTTGAGTGCATTATCATTTTCTTAGCTTTTGTCAATATATTAAATGTCTTCCAGAAACTTTTCTTAAATAAGAATATTAGCACATTTAATTGTTCTTCCGTGGTATCTAGACAAAATTGATGTGGTCTATAGTGTCTGCTTTAAAATATATCAAACATTAAAGTGCTTGAACAGCAGTTCAAACAATCTAAATAAATATATGGCCCTCTGTTTTCTAGATTTTGTTTTTACTATTGCAGTTTAAAAATACATTAAAATCAATTTCAATATACATTAAATTGTTAAATGTGTTAAATGAGTCAACAACGGAAGTTATTGTCCCAGCAGGATGATGATTTTAGGGTCTCTTGAGGCAGTTTGTAGGAGAAGACAAGGCTCGCCCTCTATTCTTGTATGTGGCAAATCCCTTGGTGGTAACGAACAAGCTCCTTAGAGGCTAGCAGGGAGGGAAATAAGAAAGGGAAAGGCTGCTAATAAAACGCACCCAAAGCTCACAGGGAAATGACCACCATGCAGCAGAGTGCCCACCATCACGTGGAAGCTCACACTAGGACAAACCCAGAGGTTGCCCCCAAAGGCTGCTGAAGGAATGCAGGGTCATGGTAGCAATCTGTGCTTGGGATGGTGACCGCCTGGAGACTCACAGCTGCCCCCCTGGGAGGCCCAAAATAGCTAACAAAGCTGATGAGTGGTCTGCAAACATGCTAAGTACCCGCACTTGCCAGGCATCCCCTCAAAGGCAAATGCATCTAACAGATGTTTGCAGAAAAGGATTCCATTGTTGTCCTCTCCATCGTGTAACTTCTGCTATGAGTGAGATCGTTTTAATTTAAACCATAGATGCATTTATGGTTTAAGATGGGCACACATGCAGCTAATCCTTCCCAGAAATAGACTCCAGAGTAAGCTGGATTGCCGGTGTGCTCTCTGCAGAGTTTCCTACTCCAAAGCCAAAACAGGGGTCACCATTTGGTCCAAATGAAGATGCTCTTGACCTGATGCCTGATTTGGTTTACATCACATATGCATTCCTTATTTACACGTACAAAAGGCAGAACAGAAGAAAGTCCTGTGCCTGTGAGGTGGCAAAATGAAGTACCATTAGGCTACGAAGTTCAGCTTTGCAGAAAATGAGCTTCAAAAAAGCACAAACACATGTTTATCAGATCAAATGTACATTGACAAGCACCGTTGCCCAATTTATCTTGCTTTGATCATATCACATCGTTTGCCAAGCTTATCTAGTGAGTGAAGCAAGCAGTTGACACAAAGTTTTGCTCTAGCAGAAAATGAACTTTGGTCAAGTATCAGGGAACACAAGCACGTTACTGGACTTGTTCATATCAGTTTAAAGAAAAATAAATTATCTAGCTGTAATTTCTTCTGTGGACACCTGGCACAGTCCACATAAAACTCAAATTAAGAGGCAGGTGGATATTTTTAAACCTATAAATCATTGCAAACATGGACATAGATCAAGAAAAAACCCATAAACTTTAGAAACACATACTGCAGTGACTAAACAATCTAGATTATGTCTTTCCTGTATTTGAAAATTCAGCAAAAGTGGTTGTTGGAAAGAAGGGCAACAGTGTGAACAAAACAGGCCTGTATGGGTTTTTTTGAGCAGTCAAAAGTTACAGGTCACTTTGACTTTGAACCAGCAATAACATTATCTTACTGCATTGATTCCATTTGATTTAGTCAGCTGTGATCTGCTTTTCAGCTGTTCTCCCTGGAAATGGATCCATTCAAGGAAGTCAACATATGACTTGGGTGACCCATTACAACATACAATTTTTTTTATAGTTCAGCTCAACTGTGAGTATTTGTTTTATTTTATCCTGAGATATTTAAAAGTCATAGAAGAGGGGCTGAAAACCACCTTGACTTCTCCAGGGTTAGGATGATGTCCAGCCAGACCCCTACAGAGGTTAGGGAGTAACCCTAGCTCCTTACATGCCATGGACTTAGACAATCAATGTCCTGACTTTCCCAAGGTTATGAGGCTCCTGGGTTTTCTGTGCTCTCCCAAGAAAGCTGTACGGTTTGATACCCTGCATACATGCTGCAAAACTCAGGGATCAAAGTTACGCTGGGCAAATTTTGCTTTCTGCTCACTCCAGGGTAGATCTCACCCCACTAAAATGTAGATCAGACTCATGGTCTCTGTGCATTATGGCTTGTACCAGGGCCATCCTGGGATCATTTCAGCAGCCTGAAGATTTCTGGGAAAAGGGTGCCTTGGTTCTCGCCCCTGTCTGTGAAATGGTCTCTGCAGGGAGCAAGAATAGTGAAGCAAAGGTGATGCTGGGGCTTTTGGCGCACAAGATGCCATTCTGCTGCTGTGAGCAGCCAGCTGACAGAGGAGAGCAGTGCCCTACATGTGTTTAAATTCTTCAGGCTAGATTTCTTATTGTGCCTTAATCACTTTTCAATGATTTGGCCACATACCGTTGAAAAAAACAAAGGTCCTCATTTTCCCCAGGGCAGCATGCCTATTAACATTAGCACTGCTATCATAGACTCCTGCTTGGTTTATATGAGAAGCTGTTCTCTTAAATGTTCAGAAGATGTAAAGTTCAATAGATTCAGGAAGACCCCAGCAAAAAAACCTCCTTCCTTGTTCCTCAGTGCATACTCAAGAAATAAATGGGACACAGGTTTGGTAAGAGAACTAATGTTACAGCCACCTGGTCTCTTTGGTGAGCCCACCTCCATTCTCAGGAGTCCAGGTTAGGGCAGTTTGCCCCCATGTAGACCTCCTCTGAAGCATTGCATTTCACTCTTGCGTCAGTCCTGTGAACATAAACAGATTATCTGCCTCTCTCTCATTTCATTTAACACCAGGTTTGTGCAAATGGAAACTGATGACTCACAAGGATTGTTCTGGGACTGGCTTATTAGACTTTGAAGAAAATATCACAATGACTTTTCCAGAGAGGGCAAATGTTGTTCCCTGAATAAACACACTGTACTAACTGCTAAGCTCCCCTGGTGTGGTTGGGCTTTATTGCTCTGTGTGTGTATGTATCTTTCTGCCTGCCTCTGAACCAAGCTTATTTATGTAAAGCCTACCTGTGCAAATGAAAATGCTGTTGATCCAAAGGACATATGCCAAGCAGTCAAAAAGTATATCGAGTTTCTAGTTGACATAAAACAAAGGCCTCAGTGCTTTGCACAAAAAGTACCCAACTCATGAGTAGCACGCACAAGATGATGGAAAGTAGTGGCAGAGTCTGGCATCAAAAAGCTTTTGCATAGTTTGGAGTCTCAATTACAAGAAACCCCCAATGGGTGGTACACACAGGTATGTCTATTGTTATATTATAAATTTCTAGTGTCAATACTGTAAATAATTAAAAACAAAGGTAAAAAGGACTAGCGCAGCAATGATAAACAGAGCAAAGAGGTGCCCTGAAGTGTTGCGAGGTAACAGAGTGGGAAACACATGCATTGAAACATCTACATGCTTGAAAACACCATATGTTGCTTTGCCAAGAACTCTAGCTGTGCCACTTAACTGTGCTGAGCATTACTCATGCAGCAAGCCACTCTCCTGAGAGGGAATTGGAGTTAATGATCCTGCCTTTTAAACAGTCTTCCCAATGCAGGAACCGTCTCCAACTGCAAGCATGCATTCTTCTAATGCAGCAGAGGCGGTCATCCTTGCTAGGACTTTTTCTGTGGTATAACTGATAAAAATAAAGTTTGGAAGCCTAGTTACAAAGCCATTTCTAATGCATTTTCTGGTATATTACCACCCTGTGGGCTGTTCCAAGGCTTGATGCCCTTTGGAAACAAGAGACCTGCCCTAGTGGGTGGTAGGTCGCTCCCAGCTCATCTTCCGACATCATGCAAGAACACTTCTGGGAATCCAACTAAGAAGCTTTTCCAGGGCTTTTTGCTACAATGGCTTGATTCACACTAGCCTTTGCCGCCACTAGGCAGATGTTGCCATTGCAAAGTGTCTCCAAGTCTGCCAGATTGCATACCAAAGAGTGTCAGTGAAATCCTCATGTGGCTTAAGGGACATGCAGGTGTCAGTTGTGGACTCTCAGTGAAAATTTTGACACCAAGCGTCAACCATCACTGATATGAAGAAAGAGATAAGATATAACTCAGCACTTTAGTGAAATCCTGTGTCTCCTGTAATGGCATTTTGCTTTCCCCATTCACTGACTAGTGCAGAGCCTTGGCACCCACAGCTCACACGTTTCCCTCCCTCTGAAGGAAGCTGGAAATGCAGAGAGGTGGAAAGAAGGCTTTGTGCATCTGAACTAGCAGTTGGAAGAGAAAACAAAAGTGTTCAGAGAACAGCACAAAATATTCAGTGCCTTGCCAGGATCTGAAAGTAAATAATGACATTCTGCTATATTCAACCTAAAATTCTCTTTAGAGTTTCTCTCTACCTAATTCATCACATTAATTTGGAGAATGAAGTTAAATTAGGAACTGTGCCTCCATTTTTTTGGCAACAGGAAAAGGAAAGGGCTTGTAGAAGGTGAGGTTCATCCAGCGGAAATATCAACTCAGTTCTCAGCAATGGTCATGAAAGTGAAGGAAGGTCCAAGTTGTTCAGAAAATGGTAAAGGACTAAACAGGGAATGCTATTATGTCACTGTATGTATATCTGTGATATATCTGCATCTTGAACACTACATTTGGTTTGAAATAGATCAGAAAAAGTAAAAGTATTGCAAAGTTACAGTGAAGAATGACAAGATTTCTGAAGCTATAAAACAGCTTTCTTAGAATAAAAATTTGAATAATTTAAGACACTTCAGTCTGAAAAGAAACAGAACTCAGGGGTCTGTAAAATCTTGCATGACTTGAAGGACTTGACCATTTTTCATGGGCTCTTCCAACACAAAACCTCAGGGACATTGACTGAAATGAACATAGGTAGGTTCCAGATGAGCACAATGAGGTGGCTTTTCACAAAACGGACAATTAACTTGTATCACTCCTTGCTGTCAAGACATTGTAAATGACAAAAGTTGCTTGGGTTTTCGAAACAACACATTCATGGGCAAAGTCCATCTAGGTTCACTAAGCACAAAGAATCTGTCACCAAACGATGGAAGAATTCTTTGGAAAGTACTCATGAGGTTTTTCTAGGTCTTCCCTGCCCTTTCATTCAGACTAAACAAGTCTCATTAAAGGCTATATGGTGAAATTTTGTAAGACTGTTTAAACAAGCTTTGTTGACACTTATCAACTAACTTGGAATTAGTCAGTAAACTGTCCATTTTTGGGAAAATATTCATGACCTGCAAAAGACTTAGACAATACTAGGGAAATATTCGGAGACTGAATAATCACATAAGTGAATGGAAGGAGTGAGTTTGTCTGTGAACTGGTTTGTAAGATTAGTAAGTAAATCAATCTGCACACCTGAGTGTAGCTTTGAGGATGGAGCTTCTAATTTTTGTCACACAATTATGCTTTCCTTGTCCACTTCTATCTGACCCTGTCTAGGAGGTTCCTGCTTGAGGGTACACCTGCAGTCTTGTTCATGTCTTAACAATTTCTGATGATTTTTCATTCATGTTCCAGTTGCTGTAATGGAACAGAAAATGTATGTGTGGCTGGAATGTGGCATGAAATCTCTAGTATCCAAGGAAACAGAGAACACACAGAGAATCATAGAATCATGGAATGGTTTGGGTTGAAAGGGACCTTAAAGATATCTAGTTCCAACCCCCCCTGGTAAGGGCACGGGCACCCTCCACTAGACCAGGTTGCCCAAAGCCCCATCTGATCTGGCCTTGAACACTTCCAGGGAGGGGCATCCACAGCTTCCTGGTAACCTGTTCCAGTGCCTCACCACCCTCATAAAGAAGATTTTCTTCTTAATATCTAATCTGAATCCACTCTCCTTCAGCTTAAGGCCATAACCCTTTGCCCTATCACTCCATGCCCTTGCAAACAGTCCATCTCCAACTTTCTTGTAGGCCCCTTTAGGTACAGGAAGGCTGCTGTAAGTTCTCCCTGGAGCCTTCTCTTCTCCAGGCTGAACATTCCCAACTTTCACAGCCTGTCTTCATAGCAGAGGTGCTCCAGCCCTCTGATCAGCTTTGAGGCCCTCCTCTGGATTCTCTCCAGGAGATCCATGTCTCTCTTGTCCTGGGGCCCCCAGAGCTGGATGCAGTACAGCAGGTGGGGTCTCACCAGAGTGGAGTAGAGGGGCAAAATCATCTCCCTTGACCTGCTGGTCATACTTCTTTTGATGCAGCCCAGGACACAGTTGGCTTTCTGGGCCGCAAGCGCACACTGCTGGCTCATATTGAGCCTTTCATCAATCAACACCCTCAAGTCCTTCTCCTCAGGGCTGCTCTCAATCCATTTTCCACTCAGTCTGTATTTGTGCTTGGGATGCGCAACTCATCTTGTAAAAAGCTAAACCAAATTGTTGATATCATTTTACTTGTCCAAGAGACTTATTTTCTCACTCAGATAAGCCAGTGTAAGAATAATTAAAATGTCAAAATTGAAACCAAACTGCACAATGTAGATCCTAGTCTCAAGCACCCTAGTTCTTAACAGCATTTTCATCTGCAGTTGTAATTTTGGCCTATTAAAATCACAAGGATGAATCACAGACCCGTTATTTGTCTCCAAAAAACCTGGACCATCTCTTAAGATGAAAGACTGATTACAAACAGCTGGAGACTGGACATATTTTCTTGCATGTTGCTAGTTAATGCCTGCCAGTAATAAGAAGGAAATTGTAATTAGGTGGTTAGGCAAAAAATAAGATGTACTGAAGTGAAAATACTGAAATACAATCTGGTAATCTCAAAAGAACCACAAAAGGAAAATGTCCTCTGATGTTTTTACTGCAATTTACCTGCTGCCATGTAGAAATGAGAACTGCTGAAGTGCTAGGAAAAATGTTTCTGTCTGGAGCTTTCCATTGCAGCAGGGTGCTCACATTATGAGTAAAAACAGGAAGAAACTTTTAGGCAAACGGTATGGATAAATGACTCTTTTTGATCTGTTTTGTGTAGCCAGGCAAAGCCCGTGTAATGCTTTTTGTTCTGTTGTTTGCATTATATATGTATATAAAGCCAGTATCATTATCCAGAGTTGCTATTTCAATGAATAACCAAGTGCAGACAAACCCTTAGGCATAGTGGAAAGAGGCCAAAATGGGGTCCAGAAGCTGTGTTAGTTTCCATGGTTTATTTTTAGAGTTAGGAAAAAAAGGAAACAAGAAAAAATGCAAAATCTTAATGACAATCAGTGTAAGAGCGTGCTATATTCCTTGTTTTAAAGTATTGTGCTTTGTTATTGCCCCATAGCATGCACTTACTGTACAGGTAGGACTGCATACACACACTGATGAGATCTGCAGGGTGCCTGAGTTTGGCCTAGACAGTTTGAACTTGCCATAGATAGATTTTCAAGTCCAGGGGAGAGATTATAGTCTACTGAGAGTCCAGGTTGCCCATGTGCATCATGGCTTTTCGTGGTGTCACCTGTTGGGTGAGAAGTGGACAGGGCTAGAGCTGCCCAGCCTTGAATCTAGACCATCCTGGCAAGTTTAAAGGCATAGGCACATACACACATAAACTCCTTTCAAGCAGAGAGCAGAAGACAAGGCTAAATGGATCTGAATATAAATACAGTATCTATACAGGCACAAAAAGTACACTGGGCTCAGTGGGAGGGGGGTCAGTACCCCCTAACACTGGTGCTGGAGCGGTGTGCCTCTGTGCACAGTCCCTCCCGACTGTGAGGAGTCATGCAGACCCCTAGGAACGCTGCAGCCTTACAGACAAACCATACCTGGTGACAAGGTGGCAGTCTGGCTCTCCGCTTACAACCTAGGGCAATTAATTGTTAGACCTCCCCAGTGTGAGGGAAACCTGAGCATCTACTGAGGCGTGGGAATTTACAGGGACATAGAATGAACTTTTGCAATTTTAATGACTGTAAAGTGAATCCCATTATTCTGGGAGAGTGAGATGTCTAATTGATGTTTTTTTGCTGATCTGGGCAAGGCACTACTTTACTTGCAAAAGAATAAAGCAGAGGTCCACACTGCACAAACAGGACTTCCTTGGCCAGTACTCAGTTCAGCGACCAGCTCTAGCAGCTGTGGTGGACACTGACAGCTGAGAGCTGCACCAAAATGAGAAATTAAACAAAACCAGTTAATAGTTAACCCAGGGAATTTGGTTGGCTTAGCCACTGTATGACTTAGAGTCAAAAAATGACCTGTTGCATAGATCCACTTTGACAGCCTTTGCGGGGACCAGGTCTACTCCTGGGTGTGTAGTGCTCAGTGACAGAAGCCGGCAAGCTCTCCTTTTAAAACAGTAATATCTAAGGCATGGTATGACTGAGAAACTGCTGTTAATGTTTACTGTGTTGCAGGAAAGAGGTCGTTCATTTCTGAGAAGAACACCAGGTTCAACTGCAGGTGGCCAACAAGAGTTCATTTGAGACCAGACCATTGTGGCACTCCTCTCCAGGTGAGCACTTTCAAGACCTGGGGGATGGCTTTCTGTGTCCCAGAACACTTTTAATAGATACAGCAGGAGTCATCACCTATATTGAAGATGATTTCCCTAATTTTCAGGGTGTTTCCAACCATTTCATCGTTCAACCCTTTCACTTCTGCAGCCAGGGTGGTCTCAACTGTGTTGTCATTTATCCATTTCTACAGTCCACCACATCTGACAGTATAGTCTGAGGTGTGTGGTGAGACCCTGCTGTGAAGTGCAGCCCATCAGCCCATGAAGTACTTGTCTGTCAGCCGCCGACCATAGGAAGCCAGAAGAGAACCAGGCAGAAATGGCTCTGAGGATGCTGGCAGGAACTGCAGCACCTTTGCACTGTGAAAAGACACAGCATCAGTAATGCTTCAAGGTGCTGTTCCTGTGGCAGCATGAGATACGAAGTCAGGGAGCTAAGACTCCTTCTATGCCATCCTTCTTGCCACCTTTCTCCTCATCTAGTGCCCCAAGGGGTATGAGCAGAGCCAGAGGCTGCACGTGAACTGGGTTGCCTCGCTTTCTGCTCTGACGTGAGTACCTTCGCAGAAGCTGACCCCTGAGCAAAGCTCAAAGGAGGGGGATGAGTGATAGCATAGCCCTGTGACTGGTGCAAATGAGCACTGATGATCCCAGATGCTTAAAAATTGCAGGACCCAGCAGAATAATATAATTAGCTAGAAAAAATATCAGGAGATTAAAATAAAGCTTGGGCTCTTTTTAGTTGCTGTCTCATTTTTTTTGACCTTTAGAGCAACATTCAAGTTGTATTTTCTAGCTTTTCTTCACATCTGTGACAAGTAGAAATATATGCTTATTTTCTCTTTTTTATAAAAAGAAAGAAAACTACACTACCATTATTTACTCCCCTGCCTTGTCATGAGTAAAGTGAGGTTCAGGATTGAATTCTGAGAGGGGTAGTAATGCCCTTCTCACCTGCCATGCCTACAGGCCACCCTTGCAGCAGAGCACTGGCACCTGTGCTCTCACAATCTTTTTATAGGTCCTCACCTTTCCAAGTAAAAAGCCAAGTACCTGCACTGTGATCTCATGAACTGAGATGATGGGCAATCCACGTAACAACATTCCCCATCTCGTCTGTTCTGATGCAGAAGTTTATTTCTTCATCTCTCCCACCTCCTCACTAAACGCTCCTTTTAGAGTCTGCAGCATACAGCTGGGCTTTCACGGCTCAACAGAGGCATGGGCTGCAGACAAAACCACCATGCCGTCCAAAATGACTTTACAGCTTCTTGCATGAGCAATGCATTGATTTTGTCTCACAGGTTTCTTTCTAATAAAATGAATTTCAATAACTATAAACGCCCTGATGAAATGTGACATACTCAGCATCACAGGAGCCAAGCTCAATTAAGCAAGAAGGAGGCAGTTTTGCTCTTATTTGAGAACAGCAGGAAGAGAGCAGGAGGTGGAGAACTGTAAAATGCTCCTGTCTGGAGATGAACAGTGCACAGCATGGGGAAGAGGGAAGCTGAAGGAGTGGGATTATGATGTGCGAATTTTCTGAGCTGCGCAGTTATTCACTGACCTTTTCCACCAAAGCTTCACTGTCATTAAAGGACACCCAATTAGGATGTGTAGTGAGGCAAATTTCTCAGGCTCGGAGGACTGTACTTGCTTATGAGCATCATCCTAATATGCTGCTCAATATATTTAAAGCAGTGGTGATTAAGCCCACCAAAAATAAAGCTACCACACATTCCACTTTATGATGTTAACTATCCTCAAGTTTGGGGGCCATAGTGAGGCATTTCAAACACACCAGAAATTATATAGAGAGGGAATTCCTATAGGATTTCACTGAAATGTATGTTTTTATAGCCTTTTGAGCCACCCTGTAGAATTCAGTAGGCACCCTCCCCTGCAGAGTGGGGCAGTGGAGGTGGCACTGACAAGACACACTGCAGCTGCCCCAGGGAGAGAAATGTCGGCTTTACTGACATTACTGTCGTTACAAGCTGGCATTACTGAATCTACCAGAGATGTTTCTGGACAAGAAAAACATATGTGTCCTCTTCCTGCTTGACAGCACGCTATGTTGAAAGTTTCAGGGCAGCGATGGTTGTGACCAAAAGTGCCACAGAATGGGGGCTTACAGAGTCACACAGTCAGAGGCAGGGTTTGGTGCAAATGGGCACTAGCTAAGTGAGAGGGGCTCCCAAAGCTGTGGTAGCATCTGGCATCAGGGTTACAGGTATAGCTATTTTCAGATGACAAGAAAACTTGTCAAGGCAGCTTCAGCAACAGAGCGTTTACAGGACGGAGGAAGTCTTGGTTCTGCTGAGGAACAAGCTGCACCTGTGTTGAGGACAGGAGGAGAATGTATTCAGCATGATGGAGAAAAAAAGGAACAGGCCGTTGCTTAAACATGCTCATTTTGTCCTGGGCAGACACGCAACTGAGCACTACTGGGTGCTGGCTCAGCTGGCAACCCTCTTCGAGGGATGCATCTGGGGCAATGCCAGGGACCCTCTGTGGGGTGGAAAATGTGCTGTCTTCATTTCCAGGTCCAGGCCCAAGCTCAGAGGGCAGTCCAGCTCTGTCTAAGCATTGTAAAGATGGCAGTGCAGCTCCTTCATTGTAGCAAGATTTGGGGTAAGAAACAGAAAAAGCTTCACTTTTTCTTTGGTGCTCTCTTCCCTCGTGAAAGGCAGGTGGGCCTGGGGGTCTCGCTTAGGCTGTCTCCTGCAGGCACATTGCACTGCCAGGGAGCAGGTAGTCCTGCGTACATGAGCTCAGCAGCACTGGGGAAAGAAGCCCACAGTGGGAAGCAGCAACAGTGATGATGAAAGCAAATAATTCTTGATTTTGTTACAAGAGGATGCTGCTTTTCAGCCAACTTTTCCCTATTCAGTGAAACAGCCTGCATTACCCTACTGAGCGTAAATAATATCAAGCAAACAGTGGCCTTTAGAGCCGTTGCACTGAACTTACTCATTCTGTGAAGACTGTGTGCTTATCATTTTGTAGAGTGTGAAAGAAAAGTACTGCATAAAGCTGAAATCCATTCCTCCTAGTGCAGCAGATGCAAAAAGGTCTGTACTGGCAAGCCATCGGTGGTTCTACATTTTTCCATAGGCCAAGTGAAAATAAGTCCTATTGCTTTGCACAGGACTGTGAGAAAATTAAGAAAGGGTAATAATTAAATGTCGAGCTCCTGATCCTGCAACATGTCCTTCAAACATCCAGAAGCTTCATCCTCAGTGGAAAAACAGGTAGCCAAAGAGGCAGCAACCCATGGACACCGTCCTGATCACCCTTACTGAACTGGGTGCTTTTTACCCAGGCAAATAAACATTACTGGAGTCAGCATGACACCTAGCAAGAATAAACTTTACCCTCATACAGGAAGAGACTGATGGGTAAGGTTAAATTAGATAATCTTTTGCTACCTCCCATTCAATAAAACAATTTTGGTACACTAAAAGGAGAGGGAGATGAGCCATGGTATTGCGTGCTTATGAAATATACAAAACAGGCTCCTATTTATTACACTAAATTGCAGTAATTTATTATACTGAATGCCTTTGATAAAACTTTAAAATCTAAAGGATTAAAAACTTTATGACAGCTGCTGCTACCAGTAATGGCTGAGTCAAGCCAATAGCAGTGTGTGGTGCTTTTGGGGGAGGATAACTTTAACCTGCACTGAAAAAACAAATCTCCAGAAGGGAGGAAAAAAAAGCCCTTATTGATTTTTCACATCAGCATGTGAATAACTCTCCTGAACAAAACTAATGGATGTAGTGGGAAAAAGTTCATACCTGCTGCAGAAAGGAACAGAAATTGATACCCTGCGCTCAGCTTATCCAAAGTGCTGAGTGGGTTTAAGCCATTAATAATTACCACTATGCACCAAGGAAATAATTGCCCCTGTTAGTGCATGGTTTAGGAGGCTTTTCAATTTATACTGTGAAGGATATGATGTGAAAATTACTTTTCAGGCAGAGCTTTGACAAGGGGTTGGGAGAATCCTGAAGCACCTCCAAAATAACAGGAGGACTAGAGGAAGGCTGGAGGAATGGGGAAGGAGTGGAGCATTTTCAGACCCACCACAGCTCTCCAGCAACGTGCTCTGCTCCAGTCCACAATTATGCACAGTAGTGCAATTTTGTCACCCACCACTTTCCCATTCTCCAGATGTACAGCATACCAATTACCTGTTGTAGTGACAGCCATAATAAATTTACTGTCACTTCTAAAGAAAAAGGCATTAGAAAAAGGTTGTCAGTAAAAGTCAGTGAAAAAGGCAACGAAATTTGAAGCCTGGGAGTTTTTGTTAGGTCTTCTTTCTTCCCCCCCTCCCCCCAACATCACTTTCTAGAAATACATACGTGTATTTAAAAATATGCACACTTTTTTTCTGTCTGTTATCAGACATTTCAACAACACTGCTAAGAATGTCAGCCCTGCAAGGCTAAATTGGATGAGACAATGAGAGAATCAGTCTACTGGTACAAAGTGGTGCAGTTCTGTTGAAGTCAATGGACTCGTTTCAATTCACACCTGCTGAGCCTTTCTTTCCTCTAGAATTGACCCTCTCATTTCATACCTCCCAAAGTGAGCAAAAATGAGCAGGGGTTTTCTGGCCTGCCCTGGAAGACCCTTCAAGCAGAGGCACAATAAAAGAGATGGCTCCCACTGTTAACGATTAACTGCTTTTGGTGTTGGTGTCGCTGCCTGCTTGTACACTGCCCTTGTGCAATGGGGGCCCCGAGGCTGTTGCTCCTGAGGGGCTTATGCAGCTTAATGACTGCATATTTGCATTTTGGCAGCAGTAACAAACCTTTAAGCCAGGAGGGCTCAGTCCCCCAGGCACTGCAGAAACACCTCCTGGGGACTCAAGCTGCAGAATACCTTCTCCGTCATACCCACAGCTCTGTGAAAATTATCCAGTCTTCACTGACAAGCTTAGCTGTCAAACTCTGCCCCACGTGTTCAGCACTCAAAATTAAAAATCTTAAATAAAAGGGGTATTTTAGGAAGCTAAATGTATTCTAGACATGAGAAAAGCTATATTTATGTATCTAATTAGTCACACTTGATAGTAATAATAGCATTACTTGGATTATACTATGTTATTCATATTATGCAAAATACCAGATATCAGTTGTGACATTATCTTTTCTTTCTTATGGCTAGACCATAATTTCACCAAACAATAATTTGTCAAGTAAACTCTTCCCCCCCCGACTTTTTTTTTTTTTTTTTTTATTTTACCTCTCTCATGTAAAGGCATAAGTGTATGCATTGTTAGAGGAACAGGAAGGAGCAGAAATCCTGGCAGAAATCAAGATGCCAGACAAGGACCCCACGCTGGCTGGAGAACACCGAGCACAGTGGCGGGTGTTTTCTCAAAGGTGTTAATTTGCAAGAACCATTGTTCAGCACTGACATCCCAAAAAAAGGGCAATGCATGCACTAGCTGTCACTGTCATTGTTAAGGATTCAGCTAGTTTAGCTGCAGAGAGGATGGTGGTGGTGCACTGGAAACCTGCTGCACTGGGAGAAGGGTGCCAGCCAACGCGGCAGGCGGCACCCGGGGCACACCGGCTTGCTTGGCATGCATGAGCCAGTGTGCTGCTGCAGCATGCTGGACGTGCTGGAGATGCCAGCAAGTCCTTGGGTGGGCTGGGTGCCAGCACCCTTCATCGAAAGGCAGGGCGGCTGTTTGGAGCCGTCACACAAGCAGAGGTTTTATTCCTTGCTTGTTGAGATGCCTTAGGCTAAGAGCTGAGGCTGTTGGGCGTGGGTGCCACCCTGCAAACGCACCCTGCGGGGGGTACATTCATCTACCTGCTTCGGGTTTTTTGGGCAAGTTGGAAGCCCTCAGTGCAGGACCCATGCAATGGAGGAGAAGCACACAGAGATAAACTCTGGTTTGGCACCTGTTGCTCAGGCAGCGAGAGGTCCTATGCCTGGGGAGAAGGTGCCTGCCCCAGGCAGGGGTCCCCCATCCTGTGGGCACTCACCAGGGTCGGTACCAGGGGCTACATGTGCAAACATCTGAAGGGGAGCCAAGGACATTTCCTCTGGTTCTCAGACTCCAGCCTTTGAAACACCAGATCATGTCAGTCCTCCATGTCACACCACAGCATATATGTGCCAGTCCTGTCTGAGACTGACAGATTTAATAGCAGTGGACTTTGGGTTTTGTGGTGTTTAGTTTAGCATTCAGCCCTCTGTTCTGCAAAAAATACCTCTCTTCTTTCTCAGAAACAATACTTGTTAGTTTAAATAGATATTTAAGCCTTTGGCCAAAGATTCTGATTGTATTTTTTTCTCCTTGCTAGGGCAACCACCCTCCTGGCAAAGATACATTTGCCCCGCTTAGTGGGGTGGATCCCATCTCTCCCAAGGAAATGCTGATCTCCAGACAGGGTCCCATGATTCAGAACCAAACCCTGACGCTGACACCAGCTCTGGAACCAGTTGTTGACAGGGAGTACCAGTGCTCTTCTCCTCCTCACATCCTCTACCCTCTCTGACAGGACTGAGAACATCACCTGGGTCCCCATGCCCCTGACTGCCACCCCCAGAGCTCTGTAGCCACCTTTGATACTCTCCAGGTTGCCCCAGCAGTACCATTGGTGTCCACATGTAAGAACATCACAGGGTACTAGTCAGAGGGTCAGACGAGCCTTTGAAGTCTCCCCACAAGACCCTGGATCTGGGGCCCCAGCAAGCAGAAAACTTCTGTAGACCGCAGGTCAGGTGGGCAGGTGGGTGTCTCTGTCCCCTGCAGCAGGGAGTCACCCACTACTGTCACTCACTGCTTCCTCATGTTGGTCTCGCATGGTTCAGGGTCAGCTGGCCCAGATGCTTCTCTTGAAAGCACACCGAGCTCCTCCTCAGCCTTGAGGGCAGTGAGCCTATGTGGTAGTTACAGGCCTTCAGATAGAACAGGGGCCTTCCTCTCAGTGCCAGAAGTCACCAGCTTCCATCCTTTGCTTTGCCCAGAGGTTGCACTTGCTGTTCTGCTGGGGACAGACTCTGCCTGCATCTCCATTGCAGCTGGGGTCTGGGGCTTTTGAAGCTGTTACCTGTCTGAGAAGATCCTGTCTGTTTCTCTCAGTTCTGCTACATATTAATTTTCTTTTTCTTTTCTTTTTTTTTTTTTTTTTAAAATATGTGGGAGATGTTCTTGTATTCTGCTGTGATTTCTTTATCACAAAGAGAGTGACAAGGCAATTACTTTGGGTTCTTGCATGGTAGGAGAGCTTGCATAAGTAGAAATATCTTATTCAGCATAATCTTCTATCAACCTGAGCAAAAGACATTGGAAGCATATTGGAATAACATTGTCTTTGTCTAGATAGCATGGGATATTAGGGGAAAATTATTTGCCTACAGGGAAAACAAAACGTCAGCATAGCATTTGAAGTTAGTTGGAACCATATTTAAGCTCAAGATAGGGCTGGTAGTTTCAATGGAAAAAATGTAGCTGAAGAAAGCATCTTCACCAAACAAACCAAATGCTCCCACTTGGCCTGAGTGTCCTTTGGTGTGAAGCAGAGGAAAGGGAGGGGAGGAGAAATGGTAGGAGATATAATTTTGCTAGGACCTTGTAAACTAAGGCAGAATGGGAGGACAGAGGACACAAAACAAATGTCCTGCGAGGTATTTGGGAGTACTCATAATGTGCAATGTTCAACTCTGCCAAAACAAAAAAAAAATGTTATTTACATGACTCTTGAAGCCAAATTTCAAATATTTTCTGACCAGTATTAATGCCCAACCCTGAGCTAAATCTCTGCAGAAAGCGTACCACAAACATGCATGGGAAACTCTTCCTGGCTCTTTTATCATGGCTGAAAGACTGATGTTGATAACCTGTGCCTCACTGTGGCTCAGAGAGAGCATGGAAGCAAAGCATGGTTGTATTATTTTCTTTACATGACAGCATAGGGACAGATTTTTGGCTCTTTGAAAAAAAAAAAGGACCTAAAACATATCTGTGGACTAATTGAAATTATGCTTTGGGCATGGTGAAGGAGACACAAGGACGCAAGTCAGGAGCAGAGTTGTTGGGCCCTGTATCCCAGTAGATGAAGTATGTTGGATATGTTTGTTAGTTGGACAAGAAGGTCATACCTTTGCTCCTTTTCAAAAGAGCAGAGATGATTGCAAGAGCTGACATACTTAAGTTTGTGAGACTGATCCTGCTCCCTGAAAAAGTTCAACCAGTTGTGCCTAAAAATGAATCGAACAACATCAGATTAACTGGAAAGCATGCAAATGCTTTATACCAAATGGAGGAAAGTATCTGGACTCACTTGGTTATCATCTCAGGTACTGCATATTCAGAAATACATTACAAGCTATCTCCTTGGCAAGCAAAATAGCTGGTAACCTCAGATAACCCTGCAAGGCATGCCAGCCCGTGGCTGGAAGAGATCTCAACCCTGCTTAAAGGTCCGTAGGGTCCTTGTCTCAGGTTTCACACAGTTGGCTAACGAAGTTGTGCACGTCGTGTGGCTGCAAACGTGCAGGGGTCCAGCATGGCCTCACCTGTGGTGCTGTGCAACCGGGGACTGGACATCTGTGCCTGTGCTGCCTTGCTGACAGTATGACGTAGGCTTCATTCAGAGCTATTGGTATGTACCATTTGACGTCTGTGTGACCAGCCGTATTATATGCACTGTGACTGGCCTACAAGGGATGGAGCTGGCAAACCTGCACGGGTCTGATCAACCAGGTGAGAAGAGAGACCCTGTGGTACTCCCGCAATATGTGCAGTTTTCCTACATTGCTGCTGGATGCTGAGAATGGACCATCATACCTGAATGTTGGTTTAAGGCATACAACACTTTCAACATCTAAAATGTTTCCTATCATGTCCAGATTTACTCTGCCAGCAAGCCTGTCTGTGTCTTGATCCCAGCCAGCAGAATGCATGTAAAGATTTACCACCTCTGTATTAGCCTTGCACAGCAGCAGTCCTGAGTCCTGCCAGTGTGAGGGACTACTTTACAGCAGCAAGGGATGAAACCATGGCATGTTTTTCCCATGGCACTGCTGGAGTCTCACTACAGACCCTACACCTCTGCCTTGGGATGCTGGGCTTGTGTAACATGGGCTTTGGGCAGTGGGCTGAGTTGGAGTTCCCCTGTTTTGGGGACAGAACTGGAGAGATGCATGGTTAAAGGAATATTTATTAACACTCTGTAACTCCCAAGTGATCACAAAGGGCTATTGTCAGAAAGACGTTGTCTATGTCCTCCCCAGTCTAGTCCCAAGGCTTCACTGCAGACTACACAGGCCCTTTCCTTTTTCCTCTTTCACCTTGTTTCTAGGCAGAGAGCTCACAGCTATATAAAATGCCACAGAGTCATAATCTTTCAGTGACAATTTTACCTGGAATTCACACAAGGATAGACTATAAAAGAAGTATTTCAAAGACTTCACCTGCATAATGTGCCAAGGGAGCCTGACAGAATTAGTGAGGCCAACACAACTTCTCTTTCTACCTTGGCAAGGATTTTAGTGGATCCTTAGTACCAATCTTGTCCATCCAAAGTTAGCATACCATCCAAAAATCACACATACTTGTGAAGACACAATGCTGTCCATAACAAGGAGATCTGTTCAAGGAAGAAACCTCTATGAGCTCTGTTCTACAGGCTCCCAGGACTCAATCCCAACTGACAATGAGAAAATAACCAATTATAGAAAGTAATCTTGTAATCCTCTCACCCTTGAGACTGCTATTACTTTATGCTTCCTTGTCCTGACCTTCCATTGCCAACTTTCGAACGTGCTGCCATGTATCACCTAGTTACTACATAAGTATGGACAGTGCTTGCTTTGTAAAGCTGGCATAAAGGGATCAAGTCTGCTCCCCAGCCACCCTGACATCGAAGTCTGACATTTTGCCTGACCAGCACAGCAAGCACCTGCTGCCATCCCACTGATAGGTATGATGACCTGAACATTTATCACTCCAGGGACAGAGAACGGCTCATGTTAAAACAATCAATTTGCAGTGAGCTTCTCTGCCTGCCACTGCGAGGAGTGATGTGCCTTGTAGGGCAGGAATGTCTGAGGCTAGTGCGAACCCACACCTGTCATGGTGTTGTCTCTGTTCCTCTTCATCGATCCACTACTGTCGCCTCTGGCTTGCATTAGCTGGAAACTTGATCTCCTGTTATTTTTAATAAAGGTTCTGTTGCTCTTTTACTAAATGATCAAATAAAGGGCATCTCAAATAAAGGGCATAGGATCAGCCTGTCTCCTTACAAACTAGTTCCAGCACTGGGTAACAACTTGGAAATGAAACATTTCCTTTCAGCTGCAATAATGTGTGTGGATATGTTTTTGTCCATAATTACCTTACAGAAGCTATCACATGAAGTGCAATTCCTTGAACAGTTTCTTTCTATTTTGCTCAACAGTATCTCTTTTTTTCGTTAAAATTATAGGATACATTCTCTGTTCCTCCTCCACTTGAAATGCCACGATGTAACATTTTCCGTTACCGTCCTAGTGACTAAAATATTTGGTAATCCCTTGCCCCTGCTCAAGAGAGTATGCTGGGAGTAGAGGAGACGGGTAGGTGGCATTGCCTGGTGCTTTCACAGCACATGCTTGCATCTTCAAAGCACAGGAATACACCAATGCCAGGTATCACAATGCTGGTAAGGTTAACTTATTGTTGCCTGACTGCTGATGGCTTTGAGTCCCTGCAGGATCAGTAGGATATGGAGGTTCTTTGAAACTTGTTCACAGATTATGCTCTTAGATTTGATTAAAAAAGCAACAGTCTTCTAATAATGGCTGGAATCATTGTGGTAATTGTCCTTTTCTGTAGTCCCTTCAAATTTGTTAAACATGCCTTTTAAATAGATTTGTGGAAACCTCTAAGAAAGAGCTGTCTTGATGCCTGTCTGGATTGTTAGTCTCTCTTGGCACGGGCCATCCAAAGCCAGGGCCGTGTTTGCATTGTTAAGCATGTGCGCTTTAAAAACAGTTCTGGTTGTATGGAAAATTGTGTATTTCCCTCCCATCCAGTCCTGGTGCTGCGCCCGTGACATAACTCTGTAGCACAGGCTTTCACCTGAGAGGTGGTATGGGAGATGCTGGCCACATCACTATCCGTTGAGGCTTTCCAGGAAGACTGAGAATGAACCATCACTATTATGTGCCATCCCGAGTGAAGGATTACATTCTGCCTGCCTAAATTCGTCCTTCACAGTTTTAATTAGATGATTTCCCTCCTGCTGCCCCAGTAGTTAAGCAAGTTTAGTGTCCATAGTGATGCAGTTGCAGCATTTCACACCAGAGGTGATCACGGGTACTGTGGCAGGCAGAGCAGCTCCTCTGAGGTACCTACTTGCACACGTGTGTATGTTTGCTGCCCACTTAGGTATGGCATCACGGTACGCTCCTGTGCTTATAGAGGCAGGGCTTCACCTTCGTTCTGGTGGTGAGCTGCTGGTGCAGATGAGTAATATATATGTCCAGCTGAATTCTGGAGGCTGTCTTTTCTCCTAGTCAGATCTCATAAATCTAACATAATTTCAGCTCTGTCATCACAAGGGCATCTGCTTTCTTGAGCCTTCAACATGATGGCCTCTGTATTTGCATTCCTAATGCTATAATCAACACATATGTAGACATACACAGCCTGTACGTGGCATCTTGCACCTCACAGCTGCTAAGAACTATTTCCTTTATGGTACCATCAATTTTTATAAGGTTACGTTGGTTCTTAGCTAGGGAATTAACCTGGGGCTGCCTAAATTGTACTGATATCAAGACAGTCTGTTCCTGATTTTGAACATCTTCAAACACTTTTTACAAGTGCAGTGGTTGCTTTCCCCATTATGCCATGAAGAATGTGGGTTTTTTGGGAGCTGGAAAACAGCAAAAACTGCTAGGAGGAGGCTCTAAGGGTGTTGACATTTTTGTTAAATGCAGCTTGCTGTTGGGATGATACAGATGGAAACTTACTGACAGAGTCTTCCATTTTACTGTTTCACCATCCAACGAGCAGTGGTTTCATGCAACTATTTACTAACACCAGAAAACCAAGTAGATTAAACCAACACCTTACATCATCAAAGGTCTAGCTTTTCCTAGTCCTGAAGAATTTTATTCTCATACATTTCCTTTTTAGTATTGATCGTTAGAAACTCACAGAAACTCTTTTCTGCCAAAAGAGGGAGGATAGATCTCTTTTATGAAGAAGCTGCAGTTCATTATTTCGTTGAGGACACAGACCTCCTGTTATTCAAAGAAAAAGTACTCATCAATAATCAGAGTTTATTTTTTCTGTGAATATACTCACTGGTGTTGGCAGAAAGCCAGTCTCCTCCAAGACAACTTGAAGTCAGCTCCTTCACATGCAGAAGTTGCACTTTACAGTGTGACTAATTAATTGCCTAATTAGCAGCTGGTGATCTATTATTATTTTTAATTAACTGATCCACCTAGGCTGATTCTAAAACAAGCAACTGTATAAAAGTTAGATTCTGATATTATATGTTAAGCCCAGCTAATATAAAAGGCAAGACCTACAAGAGCTGTAGAAAGCCTATGCATTACTGACTGCCTGTGTTTGCATGCAAGTGTTTGTGTGCATATATACTGCCTTCATACTGATATACCCCAACCTGCACACCTCCTCTGATTCCTGTGTGCATTTTTCAGCATGGCTTTCAGGTCATATCTTGTCTGAATGTTTCTTGCAAGTGTTTCAGTGTCTATGTAGGTATAAATTAAGCCGTGGGTGTAGTTTTGCCCAGAAACGCCTGTGTGTTCTCCCAATCTGTTTATGAAATGTAAAACATTCTAAGGTAAGTTTTGCTTTATGGCACCTTACTCTGAGGTAAGTTTTGCTTTACGGCATGTGAACAATAGTCTGTGTAAACAAGTACAGTCTGATTTGAAAGCAGACGGAGGAACTTGTTTGAATTCAATCAGTTGATCCCAACAGACTCTGTTTATGCAGCTGTGGCTTTTTACAAACTTGCTGCGTCATATAAGTACCATATAAATATAACTTACTGAGAAGTACGAGGGGCCATAAGTCCTGGAGCAACTTAAAAGATATTAATAGAAAAGTGGTCTACAGCAGCCCAAGCTATATTAGTTCATGTCCGCCTGAAACCTGACAAGTGGAAACTCTGGGAGATTTATTCCTATGGGGGAAAGGGCGGTAGGAGGAGAGGCAGGACTGAGTCCCTTATCAGAAGGAAAATAAATTCTTGAGAAGCAGCCATAGGAAATAGAAAACTAGACCCACACACCAGCCCCATCCTCTGCTTGCTTTATTTTCCTCTGGGCTTTCACAGTGCAGATGCTTCCCGAGCAGGAGGGACTCAGTCCATAACACTGTGGGAGGGAAGTGCCTGTCACCTGCAAGGTGCCCAGCAGGGCTGGGAGACCAGGAACTCTCCTCCAGAGGCCAGAAACCAGCCAGAGGGATGGCTGGTGACAAATGGAAACATCTTTCCCACTAACCTCTGTCTGCCTGCCCACCCTCATCCATCCCCTGCCTGCTTGCCCCATCTGACACACAGACCCCAGTCCACTGGCTGGGCACTGATTTGTTTGCATCCCAAGTGGGTCCTGAAAAAGCACAGAGCTTCCCAGTGCCAGCGGGGTGTAAAGAAGCCTCAAAAACCTACAAAAGCAGCTAGTGCTGACTTAGGGAGTGGGAAACAGAGTCAATTAATTGTGGGTTAAAACTCGTGGATTTTATACAGTTATATCCTGAGGAATTGCAGTTGGAGGGCCAGGAGTCACCCTGAGCAAGGTCTGGTTAGGAAGGTCACCATGAGCAGTGGTTTGAGCCCACCATATATGGACCTAGCTCCAAGCTGAGCCATGAGGACAGTCTGTCCTAAACCTCCGGATGCTTTCCATCTGCATCAGACAGGCAGTGTGCTGTGCAATGCCAGGGCACCACAGTCCAGCACAGATGGGTCGGACTTAAGTAATGCCAGGCTGAGCTTTCTGTGTGGACAGCTTCACAGGAGGAAATCATCAACCTTGATGGTACCGGTGGTCTTCCTAACCAGCTAATGGCGCAGCTGTAGGGCCATGCCTGGAGAAGAGGTGGCAGGCAAGGCTGAGCCTCCATGCCAGGCACCTGTGCCAGTGCAGTCACCATCCGCACGGTGAGAGCTTTTCTTGCCCTTCCCACCTCCCTGGAAAATGCTGCATAAGGAGTTTTACGTGTACCCAAAGCACTTCATGAGGTATGAGCAGTTCATTATCTTTAATAGCTCTGATGTCATTATCAGGCAGGGATTTACTGAAAGGATAATAGGTTGTTGTTTGCCACTGCCTTTAGCACTAACCCCATGGTGTGTGCACACCCAGACACATAAAACAAGTGATTGCACGGCCTCCATCTTTACCTCAGGGCTACAGTCCACATTTTTTAAACCACCCACTGCTTTAGAGTCTGGAACTTGTACTGGAAACATCACTTGCTCTCCGAGCATCTTCTTAGTGGTTGTTATGGAAATACCAGATTCTTTAATGGCTGAGAAAAGAGGAGAATTTTCTTCTTCCTCATACCAGAAATACCAGAAGACACTGAAATTTTCAGCAGAATAGTAGGCAGAAGAATATTTTTTCTGTTTTTTTGTTTGTTTATTTTTAAACTAATGTCCCAAATCTTCCAGCCTAAACCAATTTTCAACCTATTTAATTTTTATTACTAAAATAAAATATAATATTCCCAAGTGTATTTACGGTAATCAAAATCAGAATACACATAGGCATTTGGGTGGTACTTTTAATCTGTTTTTCTCCTTATATAATGACACACATCCCTGTTCAATTAGGTGACTCATCATACACTTCATCAGCAGTGCACTCTGAAAAACAGAGCAAAATGCATTCCTAACAATTAAATACTTCTGTAAAAAGTTATAATCAATCAAGATTGATAGAAAGAAACAAGGTTAAGCCCCATTTATGTCATTTAAAATGATAGCGTGGTCTATTTCACTGCAGCACTCATTTTAAAAATGGCAGCACAGTTTGTGATTCATACCCGTACCCCCTGTCACATAATCACATGTTTAATTCCGTTTAGCCACCTACATACACCGGCTTGCTTTTCACCTTTATTGTTTGCTCTTTCATGCTTCACCCAGGCTAATGTGGTCCCAGAGCTCTTCTAAAGTAGCAACAAAGTCATGTTTGATTGATTTATTTATTTACAAGCTGCGTGTATAGGCTGCCAGTTGTTTCTGAAGTTTAATGCACAGTTAGCCTGCTAATATCTAGCCAGAAGAAACTAACTCTGCTAAAAGCACAGCAGACATGTCTAAGAGGAGGGATGCGTTTCACAGAAGCCGCATGGGAAGCAACACAGGAAGGAGATTTGGATGCACTCAGTTTCCAGTGCTCTCCCAGTGCAAGGGGACCTGCAGCCACAGCCAGGTCATACATGTGGAAAACCCCAAGAGAGCAACTCTGTCTCACAGCCCGCCAAGTTACCATCAGACTGCTCAGTTAGTTTGGCTCTCCTGTGCAAGTGGGATTCAGAAGCTGTTTTATGGGAATACTCTTCCGTGAAACAGTAAGGCCTGCCTGCAGACCAGGCACCAGGAGAGGGCTGTTATCCAAACCCAGGAGATCGGATATTGTCATTATCAATTTCAGCCTCTCCAACACCTCAAGCCAAACCTTGTAGGCCTTGGAAATCTAGACTCAGGCTTTAGTTTTAAACAGCATGAGAAATCAGAGCACTAGGCTGATATTCCTGTATTGCTCCCAACAGCTGAAATCAGAGGGTGCTGCACAGTGCACCATCCAGCGATGGTGGGTTCATATCTAGGTGCAAGCATCAAGTCCATAGGACACAAGCCTGGACCTTTGTGGCATAGCTGTGTATCAAGTAGGAAGAGAGCCAGCTTTTAGTTTGCTGTAACATGAAAAGAACTGCTGCTGCAACTTGGAGATTTATGTGTCCAGTATGTAAAGGAACTGAGAGGGACTATACGTGATGTCAGTTAGAGATTTGCCCAAAGAAAGCTGGGGTAAAAGTCAGATCGAGCCATAACAATTTGATCTACAAGATGAAAAGCATTGCAGAGCTGTGACAAGCTCAACAGGTGATTTCTGGATATAATTAAGATATCTACTGAAGTACCAAAACAGTGAGAGAAAGGTTCTAGAGCTTCTGAGAGAAGAAGCCCTCTGGGGATGTTGTATGGAGGACTCTGTAGCAGAGCCATGTCACCAAAAAAAAATTATACAGTAATTAGAGGAATTGAGGAGAGTTAGATAAGAATAAATCTATTCTACGTACAGTTCAGAGAAGCTGGTGAGTAGCTGAGAGAAAAGTTTGAGCATTAAAATTCTATCAGTGTGATATAGTTAAAAAAGGCAAAATATTTAAAAGAGAAATGGAAATACACCATCCAGAAGTGTATGTTGTGGTTTAGCCCCAGCTGGCAACTGAGCCCCACACAGCTGCTTGCTCACATCTCCCTCACAGGATAGGGGAGAGAATCAGAAGAGTGAAAGTGAGAAAACTCATGGGTTGACATAAAGACAATTTAATAGGTTAAGCAAAAGCCACACACACAAGCAAAGCAAACCAAGGAGTTAATTCCCCACTTCCCATGGGCAGGCAGGTGTTCAGCCATCTCCAGGAAAGCAGGGCTCCAGCACACGTAACGGTGACTTGGGAAGACAAACACCATAACTCCGAACATCTGCCCTTTCCTTCTTCTTCCCCCACCTTTATATGCTGAGCATGACGTCATGTGGTATGGAATATCCCTGTGGTCACTTGGGGCCAGCTGTCCCGGCTGTGTACCCTCCCAGCTCCTCGTGCACCCTCAGCCTCCTCACTGGTGGGGTGGAATGAGAAGCAGAAAAGGCCTTGGCTCTGTGTAAGCACTGCTCATCAGTAACAAGAACATCTCTGTGTTATCAATACAGTTTTCAGCACAAATCCAAAACACAGCCCCATACCAGCTGCTATGAAGAAAATTAACTCTATCCCAGTGGAAACCAGGACAGTATGGAACACCTACCATTCCTCAGACCTCCTTCCCTCTGTCCAGAAAGGACCTGTTCATGAAACAGAGACATGCCAGTGCTTCAGGTGTCAAGAGGCACATCATGATGCACTAGATCTGCACATTTCATGTGAACTTACTGGTTGTCCCTTGGTTTTGGTGAGCAGTCTCCTGACTGGAGATTTTAGGTGAACTCTATCTGGTGTTCCTGCTCATTCCGTGATGCTCAGCAAAATTTGTGGGTCTCTACTCATTTATTATTTACCTCTGATGTTCTTGTCATCACTGGCTGCATTACTAGTACCAGCTGGGTTTCACGAGGTCTTGCATGCCAGCAGGAAAAGGCTTCACTAAAAAAAGAATGTTTTCCCTGTCAGGTGAGCTCTTCTATGGTGCTGCACTACGATAATCAAACTAGAAAAATGCATAGAATCATAGAATGGAATTATAGAATGGTTTGGGTTGGAAGTGACCATCTAATTCCAACCCCGCCCCCACCAAGGGCAGGGACACCCTCCACTAGACCAGGTTGCCCAAAGCCCCATCCAACCTGGCCTTGAACACTTCCAGGGATGGGGCATCCACAACCTCTCTGGGCAACCTGTGCCAGTCCCTCACCACCCTCACAGTAAAGAATTCCTTCCTAATATCTAATCTAAATCTACCCTCTTTTAGTTTAAACCCATTACCCCTTCTCCTATCACTACACTCCCTGATGTACAGTCCCTCTCCACCTTTCCTGTAGACCCCTTTAGGTACTGGAAGGCCAAAAAATTAGGTCTCCCTGGAGCCTCCAGGCTGAACAACCCCAACTCTCTCAGCCTGTCCTCACAGGAGAGGTGCTCCAGCACCTAGACACTGTGTATGGGGGGCACCTTTTTATTAAAAAAAGCCTTTCTAAAGCACCCAGAAGGCAACCTGACAAGCAGCTAGAAATCATCCCCAGTTATGAAAGCATGTTAATGGAAGTACCTGAAGCTTTTGACCCTTGGGCTACCCAAGGACTTAGAGCCCTCTTCACCTTGAGAAAATATCTACAGAGACATCAACCATGAACTGCTCCATGTGTTGAACTAGGGTTCGCATCTGTTTGGTACAAAACAGACAGAGTAGCATCCTCTGGCAGTCAGAACTGTTCATTTGCCTTCAGGAAGTGCCTGGCCTCAACCTGCTTTGCTCTGGGGCAAAAGCGAGACTGTACAGTGGATTAAAGAAGCGCTAAGAAAATCTCCAAGAGGCATCTGTTCTGATTTTACCTCATCATTCCAGTATTAGATCACTGCTGTATGAGGTAAACGCCCAGCTGATCTATGTTTAGGGTACTACCTTGTTATCTTGCAGATACCTGTAAGCCACACAGTATTATTCCACCAATCAGGTGACGGAAGAAGACAGAAGAAGAAAGATTTTTTTCTCTCCTCAAAGTCCAATTTTTCAATGTGATTGCTGCAGTTATTTTTCAGCTCCCTCTGTAGAGGGAAGACTCTGAGTGAAGTAATTACAGACCTTCTTTAAGCTCTCTGACCTCCCAGAGCAGAGAAAATACAACAGAGCACTCACTGATTTATCTGTATGAAGTCAAGCAACTGAGATTAGATTCAGGCAAAGCCCTTCCTACTTCTGCCTCTATAGTAACTTGGAGGAAGTTTTTTTCCTAGTCTGTATTTTTCTGCCGTTTGTGTTATCATTGCTAAATATATGGTGACCCACTATTTACCTCAGTAAGTAGCTCTGAAACCTTTGTGACTTTTACAACTTCCCTGTAGGAATTTTATAGGTCAAACCAGATTGTTCCAACTCCAGTGGATATCGGTTAGATCAGAGGCCCATTGCATTCCTCTCTTGTGTTTGTAACCACTAATTTGGTTAACAAGAAATACTTGGCCATAAAATAGCCTGAAGAATAACATTGTGCTTTTGCAAAAGTAGAGACTCAATGCACTCTTTTGAGTAAAAAAACCTTCCCAATCAACACTTTAGTAAGAAAAAAACCATAATTACTGGTTCCACTTTTACCCTTCTGAAAAGAAATTTTGTACATGCCTACGTAAAATTCCGCAGAATTAGCTGATGACTCTTTGCAGACCTTGTGTTAACAGGTATGTATATGTACATGTGGCTGTCCAACTAAGCAGTGTGTGGGAGCCTTAGACTCTGCTCAGCCTCCCAAGTTTACCACAAGTTTGTGCTAGATGCTCGATGCAAACAAGAAGTACTGAACTTGGTGTAAGGATGGCTGGGTGTAATTCCTGAACCTGAGTTGCCCAGTGGTTGTGCAGGGGGACCAAACAGGTGCTCTGGCTCTGAGCTCTGGTGGACCAGTGTACTGGGGCAGTAGACGTGGATGGTGTTTCCAAACTGGAATGTACCAACCTGTTAGCTAGCAAGGTGTCAGTGGTGATCAGCAAAGTTAGAAGCCCTACCCACATCACCTAAGGAAAGCTCATACCTTTTGTCTGGTCCACAGAGAAAAAGAAAATTAGTGTTCCTAAGCTGGTGCGTAGGGATGGCGAGTTAGCCCTTTTAGGACAGTTAGAGCCACAATCTTCAAAAACTATATATTTTAGTTGATTGGAGTAAGTTATCAGCTTCCCTAGACATCTTCCCCTGATGGCCAGAAAGGACTTGTTTTTTTCCAGCCATGTTATCTCTGAGAAGTTACAGCAGAAGCAGACCTAATCCTTATTATCAAGCTTGTTATGAAGCTTGCCGGCAGGTTAGCTGACCATAAAGGGTCCAGGTTTCCCCATATGCTTTACCTTGGCTAGCTAAGTATATCTTAACTCAGAGTTCCTACGCAGATCGGAGTCTCCAGACAAGCACAGAAACTTATACCCAGCAGCCCCCTCTATGCCAGCACAGCCTCTTCCCTAAAGGAAAAAGTACATAAAGGATGTGGTTACATGGTGATTAAAATATAATGTGCAATTATATGGCAGTTTTAGAGCTCTGTTGGACAAGGGTTCATTGACAAGATCATGTTGATGAAAACATGATTTTGCTGCCTTTCTGTCCTGGAAAGTCAGGAGTGGGGCTTGATATCAGAGCTTTCCTGCTTGAGAGCATTGCTGGGAATAAAGGTATCAGTGGCTTTGTGCCAGCATACAGATTCTGATGGAAAAGCATGCAGTCTTGCTGGGATTTGCAGAGCATCTGAGCTCTAGGAAAGGTGATGCCCCAGCCACTGATCCCTGCCATGGCAGTCCTGGAATTCTGTCCTGGAAGCCAGCATCCACACATCCCATTTGCCAAACCTGCGCTGTGGCATGTGAAAACATGAAAAATGCATTAGCCCTACAGACATAGCTGCATGTGAAAAGACTTGCAGGCAAAGGGATTTGCTGCAGAAGATTTCAAGTTGTCATTAATTACAGAGACATTTTTCTGTCTCCATTATATCCAAAGCTCATATTACAAGTGATAATTACTTCTGAAGTGCATTTAGGCTGTAAAATTATTATACTAAAAAGCAATGCACTAATAAAATGCTTATTCTGGTACTCTGTACATTAATGCCTTTTTAAAATAAGGAATTGCTCTGTGCTCAGTGCAGATGCATGTAACTTTTTTAGAAAAGGATTTAGTAACTGGTTCCCAAAGAGCTGTGACAGTTTTCTGTTTTCTGCTGTGACCTTTTTATCGTTCCACCATTTGAGTCTTCTCTCAACAGTGTGACTATATTGTGTCCAAGCTGCACTGCAGGAAAAAGATAAGTAGCTGCTCTGGTTAATAAGAATGGAAATACATGGGATTTTCTACTGACATAGAAGATTTTCTTCCTCATCTTTTTCCAGGCAAAAAACCTCCTTAGGAACATGACTCATATTGCAGGCAAGGAGAGGTTTATGGTCAGTAGCTCCCAAGAAAGTGATAACCCCACCATTTACAGTGTTGTCGATTGTGGAACAAAGGAGAAACACAAAATTGTTGCTTCTAGTTTCTCAGAAGAGTACAAATGTGGCTTTAGGTCTCAGTTCAGTTCTCAGTCATACTTGGGCCTCAAATCCAGCAATACATAAAAATAAATGTCAGTTAAGCTGGGAAAGTAGGAGAAAGAGAAGGAGAAGGAGAAGGAGAAGGAGAAGGAGAAGGAAAGGAGAAGGAGAAGGAGAAGGAGAAAGAGAAGGAGAAGGAGAAGGAGAAGGAGAAGGAGAAGGAGAAGGAGAAGGAGAAGGAGGAACTATTTGTGTAGCCATTGAGGAATGTTACCATGATACAATTAATCAGATGTACCTCTCTGCACTTCAGTAGGAGGAGTATTTTAAAAGGAACTGAAAAATGCTGTAGAAATATGAGGAGTAGGAAATGTGCTGCATATTTGATAAGAACAGGGAGTTTACTCAACTAAAAACCCCATCCAATCTTTCATTTTCCCTGCACAAGAACTAAAGCAGGCAGTATTATTTTAATCATATTTTTGAACTCTTGTTGGCACTGAATAAATATGTATTTCTAAAGACTGTGAAGTAACTGTAAAATCAGCATCTCCTATGAAGAATGACTTCAGTGTGCAAGCACAGCCTCTTCTCCCTCTCCTTCACACCCTGCTGCTCCATGCTCACCCCAGCCTGGTGCCACCCCAGCATGTGTTGTGCACAGGTGAAACACAGCATCCCATTGAAACATTAGCACAGACTGGGAAAGAAAAAGATTTTTTCTGCACAGACTGATGATTAGCCTCAGCTAAACTGCCTAGGTCTGGAGGGTCCTAGCCATGTCTTTGGCTCTTGCAATCCTGTGCAGACCATTGCACACCGTTACCCCCAGTGTACCCAGTAAATACCCTGAGTCTCCCGGCTCCTGCCCCCATTACAGTGTCCTTGCCAGTTTTAGGGGCTGGTGCTTTCTTGTTGGAGTTCCCAGACTGCTTACCATGCTGCTATTTATTTGCCAGAGCTGGAATAATTTCAGTCCCAGCTGATGTAAAAGCTTCACTGGAAATGTCTCCACTCCGGCTTGGTGCTCAGTGCAGTACATACTCAACAAGTAGAATTTCACAAGCAACCGATGTGAAGGTCCCACAGAAACCACAGGTACTTTCTGGGAAACATTGTACAGCCTGCTCAATGAGGAAACCACTGCTAAATATAACAACAAATTGCTGCTTAATGAGTAAGATTTCATTCGGCAGAAAGGATTCCTCCACCGCCTTCATCGACATAAACACTCAAGGTGTGGGAAGCCTTGTAACGGAGAGGGTGAGGACGGCAGGGTGGCATCCTCAGGGTGAGTATGGTTGGCAGGGGTGGTCTGGAAGTAAATAGTCTTAATTTAGTGTCAAGAGGATCCTTCAGTATTTTCAGAACCTGAACAAGATAATGTACATTCGCACAAGGACAGGAAAATGCCTAAGCCCGAGACAGTCTTTTCAGTGTGGCAGATGCAGCAGAATAAAATGTACTTCTTGCAAAAGATTCCTGTAGGAAATAAATGCATTTTTCTAGGTATAAAATGATATTGTGAGCAATTCCTATGAGAGGATGCATATAGAGCAACTGATTATGAATGTCATGATTTACTGAAGGAAAAAACGATAAAGATGAAGAAGTTTCCAGATTTTGTGTGAGGGAGACTGAGTATCTTCCCGCATTTCGAAAATAAATAGTAAAGATGCTAAAGATGAGGTGAAACCACTACTGCTGGTATTCATGATGCAGTTGGCTAATAGAATCATAGAATTATAGAATGGTTTGGATTGGAAGTGACCTCAAAGACCATCTAGTTCCAACCCCCCTGACATGGACAGGGACACCCCCCACTAGACCAGGCTGCCCAAAGCCCCATCCAACCTGGCCTTGAACAATTCCAGGGATGGATTCTCCACAACCTCTCTGGGCAACCTGTTCCAGTGCCTCACCACTCTCACAGTGAAGAATTTCTTTATAACATCTAATCTAAATCTACCCTCTTTCAGTTTAAACCCATTACTCCTTGTGAAATGTCAATTCTTGCAGGTTAAAGTGGAACTGTGGGTCAAATTTTCTCTTCAGTGGGGAAGTCTGTGAAGGGAAGGTGAAGTTAGGAGTCTGCAGTGTCCTGCAGTGCCCGATGTGCTCGCAGACATTGATGTCCTCCCCTGCTCTCTCAGGAAGTTTGCTCTGTTTGCCTTTAGTTGGTATGAGATGCAAAATTTCAGCTCTTGTTCCTGGTCTGTTTGTAGTTGCAGGCTGAAATAATAGCATACAGGCCTGAAAAACAGGAAACTTAATTATTGGAACATTGCAATTAATATAATAGGGTGATTAAGAGTACAACTGGTAAACAACTAGATAATGGGCCAATGAGGAGGATGTCTGGGGTTCATCAAAGGACTATCTGAGGGCTCCACAAGACACCTGTGGTATTTTATGACAAAGACATCCAAATATAGTACTTGAATATGTACGGCATGAACGAACACATGGTGCTGCTAATGATGGGTGCTGGAGTACATGCTTAGCATAAAGATAAAATAATTACCCAGTTAAAAACGCGTGCTAAATGCATAATAGACAGTAACAACCAAAAGCCATGATGCAAAGAGTAAGGGATTGACTAAACTTAAGTCCTGGGGAGGTGGTGACGTGAATGGCCTCCATGGCTTTCACCTCACTTATCTACACCCAGGTGCTGCAGCGAGCTTGGATGCCACTGGCCGTTGGCGTCCAGTGCATGGGTAGCTGGGTCCCAGTGTTGCCGGTAGACATGCACGAGCCCAACCAAAGAAACTCACAAAAAATTGCAGCTTTGAGAGCCTCCCCCAGAAAGTGCCTGGGGAGGGGAGGGAGCCGCCGTCCTGCCACTGAGCTGACACAATTAGTCACTGCTGCGACAGCTCATCTCTGCCGGTGGGTGTGAGAGGGAGAAAAGACGAGAGCTTGAGAGGAGTCAGGGGAGGAGCAGATTGGGAAAACACACGAAAGCAGAGCTGTACAGAGACAGACAGGGTTAATCCCAGTGGGGTTTACGCTTCTTCCCACTCCTGCACCCCCAGAAACCTCAGAAAACTCAGATTGACTACGCAAATGCACACGCACAATGAAGAGTTATTTATGCAGACGCAGCGGGAAGGCGTTTTTGCAATAACACAAGTGCTGTTGTCAGAGCAAGAGTCGCCGGGGCACGTCCATGTCACGTCCGTGGAGGCTGAAGTCTGCCTGTGGGGTTTTTGCCAAAAACACAGGACCGGGGTGCACTAAAGTGGCAAGCCATTTCCTGCCAAGGAAGTAGCTTTCCCTTTACAGAGGAAAAAAAGAATAAAAATAGAAAAAGTATATCTTGATTAACTCCAAAGCTGTCCAGGTGAAGAGGCTTGCCCCAGACCCTCGCAGACAGGGGACCAAATTCTTGCTCTGACCATGTTGTGCTATCAATTTCTTTCCTCCTGGAGATGCTCTTTGCTGTGCAGATGATTCAGTACCCACCAGACGGCAGCATGGCAGGCTGGGTAGATGGATGGCTTGGGGCATTCACCTGAGGCACGAGCATCGAGTTCAAACCTGCGCTCCAATTATCAGGTGCCAACACAGGGTGAAACTGCTCTGCTCCAAACTGCTGTTCTCCAGAGGCTGGGGGTGAAGCTCAGGTCCCTCACCCCATGGCTGGCGCAGAGGAGGGCTCTGCACCGTGATCCACTCGCCCTTCCCTCCCTTTTCCTGCCAAGCTTTAACATTTCGATGGTTCATCCTCTTGCGGAGCAGGAAGACAATCGGAAAGTTGGAAGAAATACACAGAATGTGAACAGCATATATTTTAGAAGATTTATGTCCCAGTAGGGAAAACTTAGATGAGATACAAAAGTCTCAGTAAATTTCATTTCATAAAAGGAACATAGCTGCCTTAAAATGCTTTTTGGGATCAGTAAAATTAAATAAGAAAGAATTCAAGGACCAGTGCTTAATTTTAAACCACAATACATTATACTTAGTCTGTTACTGCCCTTTCTCACTGAAGGGTTAAAACACCTTTTATGAGAGGAAAAAGATTAACATAATTTATATTAGAAATTATTATTATTATTATGGCAGAGAAAGGGCAAATATTTTTATTCATGCCCATGTTCAGTCAATGACAATTTACTTTTCTAATGCCTGTGGGACTCCGCTGAAGAGCTGTAAATGATATTATCAGCCATGCCTCAGCAAATTGGTACCGCGCACCCACAAGTGGAATGCTGGCAGGGCAGCAGCACAAAGAGTGCCCAAGCAGGATAGCACCTACTTTACGTCCCACAGCCTTGTGCATTGCTTTTCCACCTGAAGGGCGGTTATCAGCATGCTAAAACCAGTGGGGTTGCATCAGGGATGAATTTAGCTGGTATTTGCAGAACTTTTCAATAACTGTGTTGTTGCTATCACTGTATTGCCACTTGAAGACGTTCATGGCATATGGGATGTACTGAACATACAAATCCTTCAATTACTCACCAAATGCTGTGAAACTTGTAGGTGGCTCGGTACTCAAGCAAACAGCACTTGCAACTCCCAGTTACTAGCAGGATGCCATATACAAGCCCACTGTGTACTTGGGAAATTAGTAGATAATTAGCATGGATCAGGAGAGTTGAAACATTTCAGATTTTTCTGTAGGTCTATTGCTAGCAGATCTGAATGTGTAACGGCTAGTTCCGAGCATGTTTGTAATACCAGGTCTTCAGCTCTTTAAGGCAGAGCCCATCTTTTGGGCATGGGTGTAGATAGGTCCCAACCAAAGCAAGCTCCTGATACATGTGGTCTCCCAAAAGTCTAGCTATTGTAATGGACATAAATTAATTCATAAAACACAATGTTGTCTTGTCAGAGGAGGGTTTGTATACAAATGTTAACTTCTGAATAAATAGCATGTTATATTGATTAAAAAATGTGTAAGCAAAAGATTTCAGGTTGACAACTCACCCTTGGTAGGATATACAAAGAGGAATATAGTGTATGATAGAGCCCATGTCAAAGAATTATTAAGCAAGTCCTGAGGGGAAAAGAGATCATATGAACAACTGGGAAAGTGTCATAGGAAAGCAATGAGAATATCCTGCAATATAGGTTATGACAGCTGGGACTGAGTATGTTATTTCAGATCTACTTAAATTGGCTCAAGATAGCTTTGCCTCAGACTGAACTAGAAAAATAAATTGGGAAGGAGCTGCTTCCCCGGCTTTGAAGAGGGTGGGGAAAACCAGGTGGCTTGGGATGTGCAGAAGGTATTTTGGGAGTTACGGATTAAAAGAAGACAGAATTCTTGCTACTGTGTCATATTGCAGGGGCAGTTGCCATAGCACCATTTGCTGCTAAGAATAGATTTCTATAGCCCAGCAGCAGGTCAAAATATTTATAAGAGGATTTTTTTCAAGCCGAATTCAAACGAAATACAGGACACTGTACACAACTGTTGCAAAGCACAAGATAGAACTCACACACCCCAGCCCCAAACCAGAATGAGATGGGATAATTTGGAAACAGGCATCTAGTGTTTGACATGAGCATCCATGAAAATCAAAGTACTCTGTGACACTTGATCTGTCTCGCCTGTACCTTGTACTGAGAGATGAAGAAACAGAGCTTGGACATTCTAAAACAGAAGATTTTGTAAAACAGGGAGACGGTGGAGACAGAGCAATGATCTGAAATGATTTTTCCTCTCACCCACTGAATTTTCTTTCTTAGGGAACCTGGCAGCTCTGTGCAGTCCCTACAGAGAAGAAAAGAGATTTCCAAGTCCAAAGCAGGACTCTGTCCTCTCTGCAGTTGTTTCCAAAATGCGGCTGGCGATCCAGCAGCTCCAGTCAGAAGCAGGTCAAAGGCACCATGACACAGTTGCCCCTTTCAGGCACAGATATAACTTGCCCCAGAGCAGAGGTTTGGAGGTAGTAGCTGGAAGTAGGTTGCCTAATTGAGCTTGCATTGTGCATTGGTGCAGCATGGGAACTGTTCTTGCTCCCTCAGCAATTATCAGGTAGAGTTAGAGAGATGTTGAGCAGCACAAAACAATTCCCAACACTGTGGTGGACCAGAATCTGATCAGGGAAACACGCTGCTAATATTCGAGCCTCTGCAGTGCAATGGATCCACCTTCCCTGCATCGCCTCCATGCAGCTGCACACCTGGACCGGACTGTCAGGGCAAACTGCACAAGCATCTCTCCTGACGTGGAGCAGGGTTGAAAGGTGGAACTCAGACTACTCTTCAGGAAGAAAAATAAAAAGTGACAACAGCTTCCATAAAAATGACCTCTCTTTGTCACTTAGGAAACTTGTGACATAAGACAGTATTAATTTATGAGAATCGCAGTGCCACTCCTTATCACACATTTGATTAAATCCAGGAGACTTACTGCAGAGACAGGCAAGCTGTGGGCAGAGGATGCTGACTGCTTTTTAGCAGTTCTGGGTGAATATTGTGCTTTATGGAAATATCAAAGGGTGAGCAAGAAGGAAAAGGCAACCACAAGAGTCTGTCATCTTTAGACGATATCAGTTAAGCACACTGACTCTCTGGAAAAATGATTATGCACCTCTGCCTCTGAGCACTACTGCAGAGCAAGTAGCTTGTTCTGTGCAAGGTATCTGCTAATTGTTTATCTACCGCTCTCATCAGAAAATCATTTCGAAACTTGGGTGTATAAAATAAATAAGATGGACAGGGGCTTAATACTGACAAAAAAAACCCAGGCAGTTCTTAAAAGTCACCAATGCATAAATAGCTTCCTTTTATTCTTTTCTGACGTGCCTGAGCTACACACAGATCTTCCCACAGCATTAGCGTGATGAAACCTTTTTTACTTCTTCACTGTGACATTCATAAGAAGACATTTGCTGCCTGTATGTATTTGTTCCATGAACATCTGTATGGTGCCTTCTCTTTCTGTTTCACTCATATCTTTCTACACCAGCTCATCTTTGATTCAATTAAATCTCATCCTTTTAGAGGTGGACTGCAGTGGAAGCCATCTATGTACACAAAGAATTTCCCATAAGGATATGTAAGAGAAGCCAAAGTGGGATATGGGCACGTCCTTAAGTGTTTGTGTCTTAGTGCTGGTCTTATTGGAGAGAACAGTTATCAGCCTACTTTCCTCTTAGGAGGAAACCAGAATATGCTATTGGCAAAACACACAGCATGTCTTCCTCTTAACCACAGCCTAACTTATCAGTCCAATAAATGCACGACTCTGTTTGTGCTGATCTGAAGCTAGGATGATTTGGACGGCACAGCTCAAAAATAGAAGCCAGTCCATACCCCAATCAATGTGGGGTTTTCTTATCATTTGGAATGCCCCATAACAAGTTCATCTTTGAAGTCGTGTAGGAGGAGTGTGAAGAAACATGGATCCTCTCAGCATATGAAGCTCTTTGCGACTGTGTACCCAGTACGAAGGTTTAGCAAGCTGGGAGCAAGCGTACAGGAAGTGGGTAGGAGTAGAGAACTAAAAAAAGAAAAAAGAGTAGTAATAGGATGAACCCCGTCGGGTCACTTCTCCCACCATGTTGTACCTGGGCCAAAACCACTGTGTTCTGTACAGCACACGCTTGTAGAAGGGAGGACTGCAGGCGGAGTGGAGACACCTGCTCACTGGGAACAGGCATACAACTCCCAAGAGAAAAATCACTGCCTCAGCTGCGTGTGAGACAGGGTCGGGAACCTGGAAAGCCACTTCAGCTGCTGTTACGCTGGGCTATTTGCAGTACGTCCCATGTACAGGTGTTCTAGGTGTCACTGGAGGACAGTGTGCCACACAGTGCTGTGAGGCTTCAAAACAAAGGCAGGCGGCATCCCCTTACCAAGCTGGTAAATCTGAATTACAGATGGATATTAAACCTGTAGCCATTCTGCACTAGCATGCTTTTTAAGTGATTGCCCTGTCTTTCTAAGGGACACGAGACTCACTGTATCTCCTGGGAGCACACCTGCCCGTGGTGCTGGGAATGGAGGGTGGGAGGTGTGGAGGCCACAGCTGGCAGGGACATCCCAGCAGAGAGGCAGAGAACCTCCCCTGGATCCTCTCGGTTGGTGGGTTTATCTGTGGGCTTTTAGTTTCCCAGCTGGTAGCTCTGCTGTAGATTAAAGGTATTTTTTCTCTGTATGACTAGACTACTGTGAAATCTAATGCTCATGTTGCGGGAAATGTAGTGATGATGCTACAAATTATCAATATATATTCTGAGTCATTGCCTCTATAGAAATGACAGGATTTGGGTCATAAGACACAGAAACCTCTTCATCCTCTGACATCTGATTTCAACTGAATGTATGCACTTGCAGAAAGAAAAAAAAAAAAAAGAAAAGGAGATATTTCCAGATTAAGGAGAAAACACACCTCATTTCCCTGTAATCAGCTACTTTACCCCTTACTGGGGTGTCATACTCCCTACCTCATCAATCTTTGCTACTGACTCCTCAATCAGTTTTCTTTTTCCACCACTTCTGCTGTTTCTTGCTTTCTCCTCCACCTTCCCCCCCTGCCACCCTTCACTTTCAAGTTCTTGCTCCACTGCTCAGAAATGTGCAAGGGTAAGAGCTCCATCCCTGCCACTTGTCACTGTTGCTTTTCCCAATCACCTGTCCCAGTTTCTGTGTACATCTCACGTTGAACTAGTGCTGAGGGCAGACACGAAGCTCGGAGGCAGCAGCGGGGAAGCAGCTGAATTTGCAGCCTTGGGAGACCAGACCTGTGTGATGCATGTCCTCAATACACGTCGCCACTGGCAATCAGAGGAGAGAAAAGCACCTATTGTTTTCCTTTCATGCTCTAGGCTCTCCCAGTGATATATTTTGCTCACTGTGTTTTTTCTGCCTCACATGATGCAATTCACAGGAAGCATCCTCGTATAAGAGATTATTGAGAAGATAACTGTTTACACAAATCAGCTGCAGGCTTAAAGACGTTACACACTGAAAGAAGCCAGCTGCATCTTCTTATCATATCCTGTTGGGTAAATTATATTAAGATGCTGGGACATTAATTTCACTGAAATCCTCATTGTTTTCTGTTTTAGCATCACTGGAAGGTACCCCGTGGACAGAAGACTTGTCCTGCAGTTTTATAAAAGTGGCATTATTATTTACAAAACAACACACAGAGCCACAAGCAAACATGGCCCATGTAAAGAGTTGATGGTACAATTTTTCTATACTAAGGCAAAAAGATAAAAAATAATGGCAAATTATTTTTGTGTGGTCTACGTAAGAATTAAAATAATAATAAAAAAAAAAATCCCAGAACTCATGTTTGTGAACAAGCACCTTGTGCATTTCCTCTTTGAAGGACTCTTCACAAGCTACTTATCTTCTCAAAATCTCAAACTGTGAACCACTGGAAATGTGAAAGCAAAGCACTAGGAAAATAAGTGTTGCTTTTGCCTAAGAGGCTTCTGTCAGTGCTGGATGGCATTCTATTTGGACATAGTGACTACAGCTTGGCAAAACTGCTTAGTCAATTATCAGCAAACAGAGATTGGGAAATTCAAACAACCTGCAAATTTGGGAAGTCATCTTGACCCTGCTTAACAGAAGTGCCAGGACAGACATTTCTTAAACAGAGAAATTTAATTTTAAAATTCAGTGTTTCCACATTTTTACTCAGACAGAAGTTTTGATTTTTTCCTGAGATTCGGCTGACCTAGCTTCCACCTAAGTGCCCGAGGTCATCCTGAAGAAAGGGGGTTAGGGCAGCTGCCCAAACCACAGGAGCCTGACTTGGTAGAAACCAAGCCAGACAGGTAGGCAGGAGCTTGCCGTTCAGGTCAAGCTCAATCTGGGTTAGCAAGCATACTTCTCAAATCACACAAAGAGATGTTGGTTTTGCTTCATTGCAAAAGTCACAGGAGGTCTGCCAGAGTGTGGTACTAAAACTGTCTGCTGAGGCTGGCTTTTCAAGTCCAAAGTGTACCTCCTGAATTTTTTATTCTATGGGGAGAAAAAAATGGTCAGGCTTGGGGAAAGAGAAGAAATCACACACATTTGTTTCAATCTGGTTTCAGCCTCTTCTCCCACCACAATGCAAGACTGAGTAGCACAAGGGCCGTCATCCTGGATCAGGCTGACAGTACCTGCTTTTAATATTGAGTGGCCTAAATACAAGGTTTGGGGATTTTTCACTGAAAAAAGAAAAATAAATAAAGAGAAAGGCGTAATAAAATAAGACAAAAATGCATAGAATATAGCCATTTCTTTATAACTTCTAGAAATGCATATATTAACAGGTAGGGGAGGACAGTACTTTTCTTAGAGTATTGCATAGCATGGTTTTGAAAGTGCAAACAAGATGCCCTGCGAAGGCCGAGCGGAAACAGCATAGACACATGCTGCCTTTATGCTTTTGCTCAGCAGTAGTGTAAAACAAGGAAGATCTGCTGCACTTTCCACAGCATCCTTTTCCACACGTGCCCACCTGAGAGGCCCCCAGTGCCCTGGGGGCACCAACAGTTGGACCTGGGTGACTCTATGGGCTGACATGGCCATCATGTGCTGGGCAGCTGCTCATGCACAGCCTTGGGTGTTGCAGTCCTATTTACTGAAGCACCTTCAAGGACATTGTCTATGCTTACAAATGTATCTAGAATTTTTTATATTTGTATTTAACTTTCCAGCTGGATCAGCACCAGCCACTTCCATGTCATGTGTTGCTCCAGTGACAGCACCACTGAGGAGGCCCACCGAGCCTTTTGCCTGTGTGATCCCACTACACTGGGGATCTGTGGCTGGAAGCTCTGGCCATCCCTGATTTAGCCAGGGCTGCTGGCAGAGTGAGGATGGCTACCACATCTGTGTGAGCCCTGCTGGGACTTCTCCTCTGGGGACCATGGGCAGAGGTCCCTTTGGGCATCACCTGGAGAGGAGGCAACTGTCCAGTGCATGCTTCTGCTTTGCAACGTGGTTGGGGAAGAACCATGTTTTTGGCTGCAGGGGTCTCCAGCACGTCCAAGGGTGCACTTGCCATAGATGGCAGCCATCATGGCAGCACTGATTATAAACCTACTTGCAAGATGTGATTCTGCCCTGCTAAAGGGCTGATACTAAAGCTGTGGATGATCTCAGCTAAGGATTCACCGAAAGAAGGGCAGCCTTAATCTCCCTCAGGAACGTAGCTGGAGTCATGCAGTTGGAAATAGCAGTGTGGATGCAGTAAACAAGTGTGGCATTAGCCGCCCTCCCTCTACGTGCCAGTGCTGCCTACCCAGCAGAAGGGGCCTCTCAGGCCCCTGCATCCACCTGCACAAGGCCTAGGCACTCAGCTTGCCCACCAAGCGCTGGTTTATTTTCTGTAGCCACAAGTTCACCACCACTGACCCAAGGGGAGAAGATTGAGCAAGTGCTGGGTTGCTGCCGCAAACAAAGAGCCCTGTGCACTTCTGACATGTCTTTGCTGCGTGCTTGCTGTGTTTTCATGCAGAACATGACCTCTGCTATGATTTAGTGTTGTAGCAGCATATGCTTTATACTGGCAGCAACTGGAACTAGCAACTTGGAAAAGCTGAAATCATCTGCAGCAATCAGCCACTGTCACAAGGAGGAGAACTGAATCTGACCAGGAGTTCAGCTGAGCCCTTAATGGTCAACACACACTCACAGATCATTGCTTACTGAAATAACCATTGTAACCCGTTATTGCTGTCTTAGCACAGCAACTGAGTATCTTAAGAGAAGCTGCCTTTTTTGCTGTTTTTTGCAAGATAATTTTTTCTTGTGCTGGTGACCCCAGAGCTGGAAGCTGTACTCCACATGGGATCTCATAAGAACAGAGTAGAGGGGCAGAATCACCTCCCTCAACCTGCTGGTCATGCTTCTTTTGATGCAGCCCAGGATATGGTTGGCTTTCTGGGCTGCAAACACACATTGCTGGCTCACATACAATTTTTCATCCAAAAGGATCCCCAAATCCTTCTCATTCTCTGCTCTAAGTCCATTCATCCCCCAGCCTGTGTGGTGTCCAAGGGGATGGGGAAAATGGAAAAAACCCTCATGCGTTGAGAAAGACAGTTTAATAGGATAANGACGACTACCCAGTAACAACCGAAACCATCAGTGTGATATCAACATTATTCTCATACTAAATCCAAACCACAGCACTGTACCAGCTACTAGACAGAAAATAACTGTCTCAACTGAAACCAGGACATAAGAGTTGTCCTTACCCAGGTGCAGGACCTTGGTCAACCTTGCTGAACTTCACAAGGTTCATGCGTGCCCACTCCTCAAGCCTGTCAGTCTCCCTCTCAGTGATCCTTTCTTGTTAACATGGATGTGAACAGAGAGCTGGTTCTGCATTTGTCTCTGCATCGGTGAGGTTTTAAACCCCAGCAGCTCATGTGAGAGAAGAGCCAGTCCTCAGAGCCAGCTCTGCAAGCCCGGCACCCCACACTGTCCCGGGACGCATCGTTCCCTGTCCAGATCCACAGACGCTCTCTGGCACCCAGCTGCCAGCGACAGCTCCACGCAGAGCGTGGCAGGCTCCCAGGTGGTGAACAGAGCCAGCTTTGTCTCCTCGCCCATCACTGATGGGCTCCAGTGGATGCCAGCCCACAGGACCAGCCGCCGCTGCCCTGCCACTTCCACGCCTGGGAGAGCTGGGCTGCCCAGCTGGGTACTGCAGAAGTGACTGCTCAGAAGTGGCTTGGAGAAGCAGTGCAGGAACTCACTGGAGGGGACTGGGACAGGAGGGGCAGACAGGAGCAATGACACAGGAGGGTCACCCCTGCTCCTCCTAGCTCTGCGCTGAGCAGCGCTGATGGAGACGGGCTTTGAGCCTGGGTGGGCTCTCCTCTGCTCAGCAAGCAGCCTTTCAGCTGAAGCCAGCAGCCACTGGTGGCAGCTTGTGACATGAAATGCAAGTGCTCTGTTGGGGCTGAAATTGACCCATTGTTAAATTATCACTCATTAGCAACTAAGTGATTTCACCAAAATTTTCACCAAAATTTTCACCAAATTTTGCAGTGGCTATTCTTTGAAAGGAATAAAGCACTGATTAATGTTAATTGTAGCAGGAGGTAGGTAGTGACACATAGGTGGAAGTCGTGGGCTGGCACTGCCACTGCCTTTACATCCCCCACAGACAACAGACTGTTTTCATGTTCATGCTGCTCTTTAATATCTGTTCATCAAGATATATTAAGTCTGATTCAGATATGGAGCCTATTACTGAAATTGGTCTTGGTTTTAATTATTTAGATTTTTGACACTGGCTGAGTAAATTAAAGAGAACAGAAAACAAGCACATTTGATGTTAGCTTAATAATGCCAGTTCCTTTTCTCTATCCTCCTATTATTCCATTGCTTTTTCCTAATGCACACACAGTTCCCTTATTTCAGAGACATTAATTTGTGAACAGAAATGCTGCGTTTCATCAATCACGCTGTGAGGTTTTTTATTGAAGTCCTTTACTCTTGCTTGCCATGAAAAACCTCTTGCTGTGCTATTGTGTGAAGCTACAGAACAAAATATGCACCTTTCTAGTGTTTGGTTTTTTTCTCATTGCCTACGAACCCCTTTATAGGAAATAAGTCTCTTCCTTGAAGTAAAACGCTCTGTGTGAGAGTTTCACAGCAATGTAAACAACCTTTCTGAGCTGCAGTTCGCAGCACAACTGAAGTTACACACAAAAGTAAGTTCACCTTTTGTACGTTCAGTGACTTCCCTAAAGCTGAAGGGTTTTTCTTTCATATAGATAATGTGCTGCACGTACATACGTGTGCATGTGTATGTATCTGTCTAGATACATTCTTATACCCATACACACTCAATATAAGTGTACTACAGCTCAGATTTCCCATTCCACACATTTGAGATGATCACTTTGTTCAGACTCTGAACAGAAAAAAAGTCTGCACACGCCCATCACTCTGTATCCCTTAGTCACATACACAAAAGCCTTCTTACTGCTAGCACACATCAGCTGTCCTCTGGCCATTAATTCCTCCCCCAGGAAAAAATGCTAAAACACATACAACCTAAATTGGCTTCAGATGATGAGAAACCAGAGGGAAAAGTCAACCATAAAGCAGTAACAGCTATAGAAAGGTACTCAGGTTCTTGGGGGGAGGGCAGGGAGGAAAGAAGACATACTTTCAGACTTGCATCCTTTGACTTTAAAGTTGAACTTTAAAAGGGACAAGAGGACTTTTAAAGGGCTTTCTTGGGCATGGGATGACACAGCAACATCATCAACTGTGGCTGGAGAAAGCTTTGATCCTCACATAGGGTGTAGACTCTCCTCTGCCGGGGGCGGGGGGGGCGGCTACCACTGCTGCCATCACCAGTGCTCTACAGGTGACAGCACTGTCACAGTGACCACACCAACTTTCCGGCTGTTGCCCAAGGGTAATATCCGTTGGGAGGGCTCTTGCTAGTAGCAAAAGTATGTCACTGAAGGAGAAAAGTATGACATTTCTCCAGCTGTTTTTCATCTCTGGTTAGTTTAAAGCCATTGTTTTATGAGTTTCAACAGGCTCCTGATACAGATGAGGGAGGATAGGGGAGACCCAAGTTGAAAGCGCACAGAGAGTGCCTGCAGTAGGTCCTGGAATAGCCCTTCCTTGTGGGTGTATTAACTGTACTTGACCACCTCTCTGGAAGTATACTCATGCTAGTCATGAAATGATACACGCAGCTCAATAGCAGATGCAAATCTATGCTTAGGAGTATTTTGCATGCTAGATGGATTATTAATCTTAGCATGCTTCATTGCGTGTGCTGGTGAGGAATGTTTTTTGTTGTTTTTTGTTTTTTTTTTAAGCTAAAGTTCTAGGTAGGAAGGGGGCATAACTTTTTCATTAGGAAAAGCATTTTGCAGATGGATCTGATGGAGACTTCGACTTTCCATTTTGGTAAAGTTTTATTTTGGGTTAGAACTAGCCTGCTTTAAGCACCACCTCCATTAAATTCCACCCCAAACTTAATCAAACATAGATGTACTGTTTGCAAAGTAATAGTACAGTCATACTGTTTGAAGTACAGCAGCGTATCTGCATGAAGTAACTGTAAGGCAGGAAAATGCTAGTCATAAAAGAAAGCAATTAGAGAGTTCAGTGGGGCTGAGAAGGGTAGTGCAACAGCATTGCACAGAGGCTCTGAAGACAGTTGGGATGATTTTTATGGTTTCTCATGCAGGTAGCTTCATTAAGGACCATGTTAGAGGAGGTCTTACACAGACCACAGCACTCTGAAAACTGCTGAAAAAAATTTATAGTAATTTCCATCAGAGGGATGGGGAAAATGCAAGATTTTAGTATTCAGAAGGGTCAGCATGACCCTATTTACTTATTTATTTATTTATTTAGAGGCAACTTTACTTGTAATGTCAATATGAGCACTCAAGAGGCCCATCCTGGGAGCTGGCACTATGTTTACTTTAGTTATAACTGTGAGATATTTTTAAACAGAGCAGAAGGAACTGTGCAGTGACCTTGCCTCACACAAGCACCGCATTTGCAGAAGCTTGGGAAAGTATTTTTGCCCTTGGAAAGGTGCATGCATATTTTAGCAGTTATTTCCAATATTAGAAAACATCTTTTCCTGTAAAAGTGCTTTGAAGCAACAGCAAGCAGATATGGTATCTTACAGTTAATCTTGCTTTCCATAAAGAAGCTGCAGCCGACAGCATACTGCCTGAGACCCCAGGAGACCCCAGGCTTCCTTCCTCCCTCTGCTAAAAGTTTCCTGTGTCATCTTGCCAGTGAACTATTTCTGTGTTCTCTCTTTCTTTGCCTACCAATAAAATGGCAGTGCATCTCTCGGGGATATTTTGTGACTTAAATAATTTACTTTAAGGCCCTAGGATTAAAGGCTCCGTAAAAGACCAGTGATAAATACAGCCAAGATTGCAATTTAATTAAAGTGCTCCAATTATTTAGGGAAAGAGGAAACGTAAACCAGAAGCTGCCAGATGTTCTTTTCACTCCTTTTGAAATTTCCCTGTCAATAACTTAGCAGGATTTTGTGTCCCTGGGAAGTTTTCTTCAGCTTTCAGTTTCTTCTTGCATCCTCTCTTGGAAAGAAATCCAGACCAGCAGTACTTATCTTACCAGCTGCGTGAATCTCTTCCTTAAGACCCATAGTCTTATACAATAGATAATGACACATACACACAAAAATCTACTGATGTTTACTCTGGGATAGACATCATCATTAACTTGTTACTCAGCACAAATCACATGGGAAGAAGTATTTACAACCCCTCTTTTAAAATGCAATCCAGTCATGGAGAAGAGTGTGCATCACAGGGACAGGAGGGAAAATTTATCGCATCCAAGTTGGAAGCATCCTGAATAGCTCTGCACTCAGTGTCGTATATATTCTCCTAAATGTGTTGTTCTGTATGAGTTGCTGTAGAATTACAACTCAGAAGACTGTGGTAAGGTGCAGCACTGGTCACAGTGCAGGGCAAAGCTGTGCACCTGCAACCCGGTGATGTACCATATATATATATGTACAACAAATCCCCCCACGCTGCCTGGCATTAATGTGGGGGCAAGGAACTGCTTTTGGCTCATGGTAAACTCATGGGCAAAATGTCTCACCTGACATTTATCAGGTTCACCATTGTACTTGCTGATGCACAGCTGAAAAAGAAACAAACCAGCGTCGAGATCAGCAGTTGCACTCCCAGCGCCGACAAACAGGTTATGCCACCAGCATGGCCAACAACAGTTGCTGTGTGTGCTGGCTGCCTGCTGCTCTCAGTGCATCCCTCCTTTAGAGATGATGATGTCTGAGATTAGGGGGATTGACCAAAAGTCCCCGTAGTGACCTCCCTTCAAAGACAGCCCTACATAAAAAGAACGGCTCGTTATTTTCTCTGCAAAAAATGTCTTTGAATAGAAGCAAAAGCAAGTAGCCAGCAGACAGCCATGTCTGACTTTGAGAGGTCTTGCTAGTTAGATGTTATAGATAATAACCAGGAGGCTGCAAACCTTTGATTATAAATCAATCTCTGCTAATTAATAACTGTTTAGTTTATTTTGATGAGGATCTTGGCTTTCTTTGGGAAGTTTTAAATGTTTATAGCTGGCCACAGACTCTGCAGTGCCCTGTGCAGCGTGTGCTGCTGGTCCAAGGGTATGAGTATGTGTGTAGGGCCAAGAGTCCCCTTTACTGAGAGGCAGGCTTTATCTACCCCAGGAGCTGTTGATTTCAAGCTTGGAAACAAAGATATTAATAGCAGAGGGTTTTCCTCTTCAAATTAATTAACCTGGATCAACAATGAGTTGGTCAGACCTGCTGCTTAAAAACCCTTCATGATCATCCATGTCACTACATTACTGCCCAGTTTTCATCCTTTCGTCTTGTAGTAAGGACATTTTTACAGCAGCCAACCTTCCAGCAGCTTCAGGACCCTGAATATTCCAGGTTTCACATGGGGAGACCCCACCATCACTATAAATCACTTCTGGTCTGCAGCTCCCATCACCTACTTATTCACTTCATAAAATGAATCAAGGTCCTCATCTGCAAAGCTCTCAGCAGCTCAAGACACAGTTTACTACTTGAGACCCAGCTCATCTCTTCACAGCAACCCTTGTCAGCCACAGTTCAGGTACTAAACATCCACAGATCCCAAAATTTCTTTTCTCAAAGGGCTGGAGAAGAAATTCTTCTGAGAACAGAACCCAGATAATTCTATGATTCTATGATTCTATGATTCTATGTTATGTCAATTTTCAAACCTTTCGCTATTAACAGGCTTGCTCTAGAAGGGGTCAGCTGAAGGTGACCCTCCACCGGTCACTGCAATTTCCTTTCCTTACTACTTTATGGCTCTTTTCAATGAATTTCATTAGTATCTACTAACTCAATATGCATGGTCTAAGTAGGTCGTTCTGAATTTAGTTACTGCCCTCCTTTTGTATAAACCCAACCTTGTTATGCACCTGCAGCTACGCTGAGCTGCACTCACGAGAGGAGGACCACTGTAGGACCTAAAACTTCCACCCAAGATCACCATCAACATAAGGATGGTGAGGTCAATCTCATTGATCTCGCAGCAAGCTACAGCCACTGCCACAAGGGCCTCAAAGTTGGCACAAACAGCAAGTAAAAGAAAGGTGATCACCATTGCATGAATGTAAAAATGAGGCGCTAAGAGAGGACACATCCATCTGAAGTCTGTGGTGGAGGATGGACAGTACACCAGGTTTGCTCTGGCACTGTATTAGTTTTACTACTGAGTTGTCAGTATCATTTTCTAACACAGATTTTGATTTCCCAGCCAAATCTCCAGCCAGCAAATTGGTACTTGAAATTTGTTTGCTCTTTCTGTGCAGAACAATTACATATCTATATCCAGGCTTTTGCAGGCTGCCTCAGAAATTTGACAGATTAATTGGTTTAACTTCCTGCTCTGCCGGTGACATACAACCAATTCACTCCAGCAAATTTGGTGATTATGACACCATTTGTATAGACCCCAGGCGGGACTGAAAATCACACAGCAGACGGTCTCAAAGCACCAGTGTAGATGACAATCAGGGAGACAACAGCCCCAGTGGGGTGGGCTGATTCAGACCAAATCTTCAAGGTTCAGAAGAGTTTGCAGAAGTCAGCTTTCCAAGATGTCTCTGAAGCAAGTGGCTTCCAAATGTTTTTGATTGTGCACCCCTAGCAGTAAAAAGTTTTTAAGCATACACACCCAATATATGTTTATTTATTTGTTTGTGAATAATACACATATACTACTGTACTAATATGGTGCATTGTAAAACTCACTCAAAAACAGAAATTAAAAAAGATGATGTAAAGATGAAATAAACACTATTCTTAAAATGTAATTTTATCTTTCTTATTGATGGTATAAAAAATATTTTATTTCTGCACCCCAATGGGTTGTCTGGCACACTGCCTGGGGTGCATGCCCCCCAGCTTTCCTGAGAGACCACTGTCCTAAGGTACCAGACGAACACGGGGAGAATCCACACAGCGAGCTGTTGAAAGCTGGTAAGAAGGGGAAAGGGACAAAAATAGCACTGTGCAATGAACATTGTGCTCATGTATTGCATGACTCTGGCTATTCTAGGGATGAGAGGAGCACAATCATTGAAACAACAACTTAATTAACTGCTCTTCTAGGGGCTTGTTATCCACAGATGTTATCTACACCTTTCAGTGCCAACCCAGACAGCTGTGAACTGTTTTCCAAGAGTTGCAGCAGGAAGAAATTGTGCAGGCCCAGGGAGGATGAGCAGAGGGATTTTTGCAGACCATAGAAGGAAAAAGCCCATTCTTAGGCATTTAAGCACGCACTGTGTAGAGTGACACGGAGCAGACCCCCGCCAGACCCCTGCCAGATCCCTGCTGTCTGGCAGAAGGACCTACAGGTGGCGGGTTCGGGATCCTCCACGTAAAAGGCAGAGCTGCAGCGACAACAGCGTGCACGTAGCAGTGCAAGACAACATGAAGCAAAACAGAGCAACAGCTCCCTAGCATGAGTCCAGTCTGGTGCCATATTTCAGTCAGACATCAACCAGCAATAAATGTTTAAGGCAAGAGCATAAAGCACAATGCAAGTACGAAACAGTCCTTTCCCTAGCATGCACTCTGGAAATCAACAGTTTAGGGGCTCAGGTGCATGCAGACCATGCAGTGTCTCCTTGAGGTGTCATTTTAACATGCCTAAATCCTTTCTGGACCTACTGGTACTTTCAGCCACCTCAACTCTGTGGCAAAGTTGCAATTAACAGTGCAAACTGCAGGCAAAGTAGCACAGGTAGCACTGACAGCCAGCTCTGGTGCTTATCACAGTGGGGTCTTACTGGTTGGTTCCTAGTCATGGTGCAGCTTCAGCAACAGCTTTAGCATCCCCTCCCCTAGCCTGTGCAGGAGTTCTAGTTGCCTTGATCTAAGTGTCAGCAAGGAAATTCTGCTGTTCAACACATTACACAGCAGAAGCGAACATTTTCCTGGAGAGTTTCCAGCTCTCGACTCTTCCGAAGCAGTACCAAACTGGTGTATTTATTGATGCAAACATCTTTCAGCCCTCAGATTCAATTTAGTTCATTCATTCTGAAGCCCCGGAACACGTAAGTTACTTAATTTAGTTTGAGGTAATACTTTTGGCTTACAGGCAGTTGTTAAATAGAAAAAAAAAAATCAACTAATGGACCTTTTGGAGGTTCTTGTTTTGTTTTTTTTGTTTTCTTTTAACCAAAATGTCAAATTAATTTCTAAAGGGTAATAAAGAAGTGCCATACTGGCTAGTAGCATGTGGTAGGCTGTTCTTCTCGTTTCATGCTGCAATGGCTGTATTCAGAAGTTTTGTTTGTAGAATACTTCTTCAGGAAAATGAATTGGACTACTCAGAAGTGACTCTGCAAGTGGAAAATCCTCTACATCACAGAGTTACAGAGAAAACAGAAGGACTGACCCCAAATATGCATTAGTTTCTTTCTGTTTTACTTTCAGCTTCCCTTTCTGTAACACCCTTGCACACACATTCCACAAAAGCAGTAACCAGATTTCCTTCCCAGCGAGACACTGCACTTAAAACAACTGGTACCCGATAGTCAGAATTACATTAACATCTCCTCTGTCTATGGGCAATCACATCTGGTGCCGCTGGAAGGGACCTCAGACTGCTTTGGGAAGCAGTCACAGCCCCCCATACCCTGCTTTGGGAGGTGGTCACGGACCCCCGCACCTGGACCGCCCCACGGCAGAGTGCAGCTGCTCCTGCCCTGCCTTGGAGGGGCCACTTGCCGTTGGCAAATCCACCACAGTGCAGCCCCCAGGCACTGCCGTCCCCAGCCTTGCTGCCCCCAGCACAGGCACGTCGTACGGAGCAGATGCCGCTGAGAATGAGGGAGTCTGGAGCTGATTCAAGACACCCCACATACCAGCGGCAGCAAGCATCCCCGGCAGGGCAGAATAATTAGTTGCCTGGCTTCTCAGCTATCCTGGAGGCTGCAGCCGGGCCGTTCAAAGCTAACCCCCCACCTGCAGCAAAGGCCCACACACGTCCTGCCAGGTCCACCAGCCCACGTGAGCTCCAGGTCCTGCCCCTCGCAAAGCACACAGCAGGGAAGCGAGGAACAGGGGGAAGCCACCAGGTTTCTCATGCCAGCGCTTGCTTGGCAGAAAGCAGAAGAGGGACAGACTTAGGGAAACAGTCAGCGTCTTCAGTGGTTGCATGCTTTGCTGCATTTTGCCTAGGTGTAGCTTATCCTACAGAGTCCAGCACCTGCTACAAATAGCACCTCTATGTAAGCTGTTAAAGCCACACAGATACAAATGTGCTCCTGAGCCTTCATAACCTTTGCTCCATCGCTACGCTTAGCAGAACATTATATGTGCATTAATGGCAGAATTTTTCCTTTAAAGGAAAGCTTTTATGAGCTGAAGAAATCATGTGTTTTCTCCTCTCATTCTCAGCATTGTTCCCTGCAAGACTGCCTAACAAACACTTCTACTAGAGAAACGCAAACACATTTCCAAGGAATTGTCAAGAAACGAACATGTCAAATTTAAAAGATACAAGTCCAGCACTATTTTGATTCCTTCTGTAACAAATTTTGAACTATATTTATTTTAAAAGTCTGCTATTCGCTTTCTGATTGTGAAGAATGGTGATCCCAAGGATTAGTAAGCCCTCAGCACTATTAATCAAATAAATAACAATATCAAGAGTAAGCAAAGTGAGCCCTAGAATTTTTTTAACCACTAATATCTTCAAGTTTCTGCAAAGCATCAGCTCAGTTCATCTTTCTCAGGGATCTCCTTTTTTCCTCTGCCCAGCTTGCAATGCCCAAGGCTCTGTTGGCACAGCTGCTGAATAATCTGAGTTCCCACTGCTGCCTCCCAAGTGCTTCACTTTTCCAAACTGGGGATGCATAAACTGAGACACACAAAATAAGTAGATGCATTTGAAATTAATGTACTTGAGTAACTTAATAGAAGCTGGCAGATCCTGGTGCTAGCAAGATAACCCACTGTGCCTCTCGGGTATTTCAGTAAAGATAATTGTAAATGTAAATGATATTTTCAGAAGGTGGGTGGTCCCCTCCCATGGCCTCAGCACTTCGTGTTGCACTAAATCAGCAGTTCTCGGCTTGCAGCCCTGCGAGGGATGGCCAGGCGGGCGGCTGGGACCACTGGCTCCTGCCTTTGCTTTAGAGGGGAGAGACTGTGCGCTGCCCAGATCCTGCAGTACCCGCACGCACATTGCTCAGCCATACCATGCCAGCTGAGCTGCTGCCGCTGCAAAGGTGCCATTTCTGTTTGCATTTCGTTCCTCTCCATCACGTGGCAGTGGAAGAGCCCAGGCACCTCCCCAGCCACTTCAGCAGGCACTGTTAGGGACTTGTTGGTGGTGCTGACACTCCGCATTTCCCACCGCAGGTCAGTTGCCAGAGGAGCACGCCAGCACTTGCTTCCATCCACATCTCCCCAAAACAAATTCCCCACAAAAAAGCACCAACTGAGCAGTCTGGTCCATCAGACCTGTCTTCTGAGCGGGTGGCAGACAGGAGGCATCCAGACCATCCACCGAGTCATTTCAGTCACTGCTGCTGCTTGGCCACCAGTCTATAGTGGCAGATGGCCTGGGAGATAAATTCCCTGTAGAGACCCCTCCCGACCCATTACAGAGCAGGGCTGCTGAGGATCTCCCTGGAAAACGCTAACTATGCACGGACACACGTGTGCTCTGGGGCTTGTTCATACCATCAGCAGCATCTGCCTGTCCCACAGCGAAAGGGACATTTGCTCTTTCCTTAGCCGTGGTGTGCCCTTGTTCCCAAAGGCTTGTGAAACTAAAGAAATTTGAAAAGGGGAGAGAGAGAGAAAGCAGAGGCGGACAGAAAAAAAAATAATCTTTGTGTTCTGTGTTTGTTGCAGTTGGTTGCACTACTTTCCTCCCGAGGATTTTGTGAACATCAGTTTAGTCGTGACCAGAGAAATGAACTGCAATATGACCTGCAGAGATTAGAGCTGAGTGGGCTGCTGGCAGTGTGAAGATATTTGGTATTAACAAATGTATAGATGCATAAACTAGAGAGCTGGTATAAACATTGTTCTGGTAAGTGGGAGAGGCAGGTGACGTCACCAAGCAGCTGCACTGTCAGAAGAAGTTTAAATTAATCTTTAATCCCTCATACTGTCCCACAAGTTTTAGTCCTTCTCACCAAGTAGTGACTGTGCTGCTGGGAGATGGGATGAGCTATAAGAAATACATTTTAAGAGTTGGTCTTAAAACAATATGGAAATACAGTGAATGCAAGATGAACAGTTGTCTAACAAATTCATCCTTCTGGAGTTTTCTTGAAAAACTGCTGTGTCAGTTCCAATTAATAGCTGATTTTAATCTCCTTTGAAACCAGTCCTCCTTGGAAATGAAACAGGCATTGCTTCCTCACAAGCTTTTGGCTAAGATTAACATCACACTCATTTCATACCATTCACACACACCACTGGGGACACGTGTCCTGACGTTGTTCAGGGGGAGCAAGGAGCATCAAGTAAATCTTTCCATTCAAATGTCTCCACGCTCAAGTAACTTATATTTTAGCAAATGCAGACACGCTAAAACATGCTATGGCAACACTGAGGTTGTGACATAGAGGAAGTGAAGCAGAAAATTCAGCGTGAAGGATTACACGCTGGCCGCTCCTCCTGTTACAAAAGAAAACCACGGAGCTGTGACAGGGCATACTGTCAGTCCCCACACCCAGCCTTCCCACTTGTTCCAATTCATTTTACTACATAAGTGCTCTTTAGTGGCTCCGTAACGCTTTTTCACCTAGTTTCCTAGGATAATTTTTGACGTTATGGTCTACTCCCTCCTGTTATTCATATAGCCTGGAACCAGATCATACCTTGAGGTAGCTCACTCCTATCAGCAAAGAAGAGCTAGAAATTTGTATTGTGCAGACCTCACACTTCTCAGCTAGCTTGGTTGCTAGAAGCATTAACAAGTCTTGCATGGACAAAAGTAAGGGCATGCCCTGGTCTGGGTTATGGCATGCCAGACCACCCTGCAGCCACTGGTTTCCCAGGGAGGTGGCTCGTCTATGGACAGCAAAGGGCAGGAGAGTGCTCCTGTGTCTCCTCCCATGGTCTGCCACTGAGCTGCACTGCTGATTAGCTAGCTACAAGTTTTACTGATCATGAAGGTATTTGTAGCATACAGGCAAAGCCCTAACTACATCCTCTATGTCCTGCCTCAATCTATGGACAGAACTGTCTAATGTCTTGGGCAGACATCATGGAGCTATTTATTTTATGGGAGATATCCCATAATGCTCTACAAGAAGTTGAAAAAAGAATGTATATTCTTAATGACAAATCACCCACTTGTTTGCCTCGTGTCCTGGCTCTGGCTGGGAT
>VXBL01001793.1:0-35676 GCA_013400195.1 Aramus guarauna
GTGTTTTTGCCTGACTTCCTTTTGGTTGGGATGCATCGCTCCTTGGAGGAGGTGATCCCTAAATGCTAACCAGCTTTCCTGGGCCCCTCTTCCCTCCAGGGCTTTGTCCCGTGGTACTCTACCAAGCAGGGCCCTGAGGATGCCAAAGCCTGCTCTCCTGAAGTCCAGGGNTCTCCTGAAGTCCAGGGCAGTGAGCTTGCTATGCACCCTCCTCACTACCCTAAGGATCTTGAACTCCACCATTTCATGGTCACTGCAGCCAAGGCTGCCCTTGAGCTTCATGGTCCCCACCAGCCCCTATTTGCTGGCAAGAACAAGGTCCAGCATGGCACCTCCCTTCATTGGCTCCTCTGTCACTTGGAGAAGGACATCAACACGTTCCAGGAACCTCTTGGATTGCTTATGCCCTGCTGCGCGTTGTCCCTCCAACAGATATTGTGGTAGTTGAAGTCCTCCATGAAGACCAGGGCTTGTCGAACATGAGGCTGCTCCGATCAGTCTACAGAGGGCCTCATTCGCCCTCTCTTCCCCACTCTAGTATCCCCTGTCCCTGCTCTCCCTTTAATCCTGACTCTCGGCTGGTTCCTTATCCATCCCCAGGCAGAGCTCCATGCACTCCAGCTGGTCATTGACACAGAGGGCAACACCCTCTCCTTGTCTCTCCTGCCTGTCCTTCCTAAAGAGCCTGTGTTGTTCCATTAGAAGTGCCCATAGTGCTTCTGCATTACTGGGTTACGTGGATGCTCAAAGCATCGTTTGATCTGGGTTCTTTGCCATATCTACCTCTGCTTCCAGAGGATGGAGTTCCCGTGGATGTTCTTACGGATGCCTATGTGTATCTTGCAATGGGATAAGAGTACTCTCCTATGATTTTGAAGCAGTGATGTTATGGCAAGTGTTCCTACATCATTGCCTATGCACTGATGAGCTCTTTGCAGCATGATGGGGTTCTCAGAAGTTCCCCAACTCAAAGTGACTAAGCAAATGTTTAGATAAGTCCACGCAAGGGGTTTTTTTAGTCTAAGGTTTTTACCTTGGGGTCAGCAAGTCTTTGAGATGCAGGTAGCAGAGATTAAGAGACTATACTAGGGAGAGAGCATACATATTTGTCCCGTTATTGTGCTTTTTCACTTAATAGCCATTACTGACCACTGCCAGAGACAGGATACTGGGAAATATGGACATTGGGCCTGACCCAGCAGGCTGTGGTTATAAACAGCCCTCCTGAGACCCCTCTCTCTGCATTCACTGGCTGCATAAATAACTTTGGGCCATCACACTCTGTTCCGAGAGCTTCAGCCATGTATCTAAAGTGAGGTGGGAGGAGTCTCTGTCTCCGGGTCTATTGTAGTCAAGTGAAAACTAAAACCACAATGGTGAATGGCAAATGCTCTCCAAAACCCAAAAGTGATGTGGGGCTAGGCAGTATATTTGGTACTTTTTCTTTGCCCCTTTTTGGTAATGATAAAGAATTTACTGAAGAGAACTGGATTTGTATAAACCCTTAGTTCATCAGTGTGACAACTGCAGCAATATGTTAGATCCTTTCATATTTCAGTATTGTAACAGCTTAATATTAGGTGTTAGACCAACATATGTCCCTGATTTAAGAGTATTCACATTTTTTAGGGTTGTGGAAAAAATGCAGGCTCTGATGTTGAGGAGAGAAAAGGGACCTTGATTTTAGCAGCTTTAGTGTAGAAATGGACAAAAATCCTACCCTTGATTCAAAGCTTCAGAGGTATAAAGTGAAGGCTTGTTATGACCTGTTCTGTCAAATGAAGCACGGTAGTTGTTCAGAGGTAATATCCTCATATATTATCATGCTTAAAAACAGGCAATGTCATAAACTTTTAGAAGCACCTAACATACTACAGAAGCTGTGCAGGCTGGTAAAGTCACTAGTTAACATCTCTAAATCATGTAAAGCTGCCAGTGCTATATTCTTTTCTGATGTTTTCAAGGTGACCTGCAATTCTCACTACAAAGTGGATTTTTAATTTTTTTTTTTTTTTTTTTTAAGAAGGGAAATGCATCTACACTGTGGGGGTGCATAACAGCTTTTTAACCATGTTGGGGCAGTGTTCCTTAGCTGGTAACTAAGGTCATGGGGCCTGACCAGAATAAAGTACTGAAGAATTTGTTGTTGACCATCATGACAATATTGACATCTTTTTTTAGTAATCCAGGCAGGGGTCCTTGTTTCCACGTTCCTTCATAACTACGAAGCATTGGTTCAACCTGAACACAGGTAGGTCCATGGTATCTTCATACAGACTTTTCACAGCCACAGCAACAGGTTGAACACTGCTCTTGCAGGGAGGGCAACAGGATCTGAAACACCAGGGGCAATGCTTGGCCCTCTGTGGGCTTCACTTATTTTCTCAAAGATAGTACTTCCAGGAATAGAGGTTGAGATTTCTGTAACTTATTTTTAAATAGGTGCATAAAGTTAGACTTTTAAGGCTATATATAGGCACCTAAGTGTGTGGCCTAGCTTTCAGAGATACCAAATACACAGCAGATCCCAGTGAAATCAATGGGGACATCTCTGTGCTCAGCAGTTCTGAAAAATCATGCCAGTGTTTTAGCGGGAGCATTGATTTCTAGTTCCCATAATGTGTCATGGTAAGCTATACCTAGGCGAGGGCTGTAGGGAGCTCCGTGTTTTGAACAGGAGCTTCTCTCCTGCTTGTTTTACTCTGAGTGCGCTGTGGTTTGCACCAATCCATCCCCCAAACCTCCCCCCCTCCCTGCAGTGCTGCTTCACTGGCCATGTCAAAGGTTCACTGTGTTCCTGCAGAAGTCTTTTACAGCCTGGTTAATGTCACTTAGTGTTTGGCCACAGTGTTTGTTTTGAATCAGATTAATTAGGTTTTCCATGACTGGTGTTTTAAGAGCTTCTCGATACATGTGTTCTGAATATTGTCTCTGGATGTGTTTTGTGGACAGTCTTTAGAAATGTTTGTGCTGTGGTGGTGTTTGTTGCTAATTGCTGTGATTTGTTGAGGCATAGGACAGCTGACTGATTTCACTGTGAGCTAGGGCAGGCAGGAAAATAGTAAATTTTATTCTGAGGGCGGGGGGGCAGGGTGTGGGGGAAGAAGGAAACAAAGGCATCGCATGTTCTAATGAGTTTTTCTTCGCTTTGTAACAAGTAATTATTTTGAAAGGCAACTAAGCAAAATGAACTTTTTGAAAACCAAACAAAAATCATGTCATGTTTTAGAAATAATAAAAGAACTTAACCAAGAAACGTAGCTGTTCCTTGCAGCTATGTTAAGGGTGAAGGGTGCTTTTACAGGGAACTTGGAATGTTTAAATGTGGGTGCCCAATATTTGACAATGCTATTGTCTTCCGAACTCCCTTTAAAAAATATCTTGTTGGCAATTCATTTTTACTAAGTACAAAATCATTTCTAAGCACCCCGATGACTTGGTACTTAGTAAACACAGTTTTAGGAGTACATAAAAATGTGGATCATGGCAGCCCTGTTGCTCTCTGCTAAACTTAAATGAATCTGTAAGAAGTTGCCTATTCCTTCTGCTACTGAGAATGCCTTCCCTTAAATATTGTACATGTATTTAGTGATGACTTTTCCTTGTACTGATCAGACTGTCAAAACTGTGCCTGAAGTTGAGGTTTATCTCAAAAAATGTGTTTATTTCCATCAGTGAGAGGGATCTCGTTCTCTGACATGTTTTCTCTCCATGGATCATATTCTCCTTAATATCTGAAAGCTGATGGCTTCTGACTGAAGGTTTGGGATATAATCTGGATTATAGTGCAGAGAAATTGGCGGGAAAAGTGCTATTTATGGAGCACTGAGATAAAGAGTGAGGCTTTCTTCCAAATACTGAGGAAAGCAAACCTTGTATGTTCCAGCTGCTGATAGTCATAGAGATTATGTTCATAATATAATAGATACAGACATGGAATTGGATATCCTAAGAGTCCACAATTTCAATTTGGCAGATTGCTATGTATTAGTAGCTTTATAATTTTGGTCATATTGTTGTCTGCTTGATGTATGTAAATTTGATAACGTACATCTTTCTCACTCTCTGCTAGCTCAGGGCTGCTGCCAGTGTGGTCAGGGTGATATACTGCAATGATGTTCTGGGATAGATGCTATTGTGGAGTTGGTGCTTTTTTTAGCCTGTCAGCAAGTCTTGGGGTTCCTGGTCTTGGCATCTTGCCTAGGCTCTGTCTTTTTGACTGCTGAAATACCAACTTTGTTCAGAGATGTGTTCATACACCAGCTGTTGTCTGGAGAGTGTTTTGTCTGAGTTGTGTTGCATGAGTGCTGCTCAAGTTTGAGCAAGCCTAAACTGTTTTATGGGTGTCCCCTCTCACCCATAGGTGAGAAGGCTCTTCTCTTCCCTTTGGTAGCAAGAACAAAAGATGCTTAATGGTTAGGGACTTTCACACCAGCTAATACACATTAAGAGAAGGAATGGAAAGCAGGAATCCTGTCCTTTACTTGAATATGGGTTTTGCCATATTATAAAAGTTACACTAGCTTACAAATTTACCACTTTCAACAAAAATGTAACTGCTCTTCCTCCTCTTCTACACACTCCCTCTAGTGTTATCAGGTACATATGGCATATACTGTCCGCTGCTCAGGTAAGGGTTGTTACACTGGAACAAGCAGTCAATGTCACTGGTGCTTTGTGGAGTTTTGTCTCTGGAAGAAATTCCAATGGTAGGATTTGCAAGTGTGCTGGGAATATGGTGCCAGCCTCCTTTCCCTTGCCTTTGCTGCACACCTGCATGAAACTCACCCTACCCATACCCAGATAATCTGCAACTCAAATCTCTTTTGTGTATCTGGAACAAATTGTGCTGGCCGTTTGCCATGCAGTGAAATCACACAGTTTTTCATTACACTCTCAGAAGCCTTAATTAGTGAATAAGGCAGCTGTATGCTCTCAAAAATACATCTATCAGTAGAAACTGCTGCCTGATGGTCCAAAATAAAACATGCCAAAATTTCTTTCATGTTTTCCATTCTCTTAGCTCATGGGCAGGTAATTGGGGGGAGGGGGAGCGCTGAGGATTTTGTTACCTTTGTGATTTATGTTCATTACCAATAAAGAAGAAAAGACAAAATGCATCTTTAAATTGTCTGTCTGATTAGAATGATCTGTCTCTATGAAATTATACTCCTTTCTCTCTCCTCTAGTTATTCACCTGGTACCTTGTTACTCTTGGTTTCATGAGCCTTGCCAGTTTAGAGGGAAAGTTTTCCAATCTTCACTCAATAGTTCCACAGTGCTGTGTGTCAGCAGAGTGGAAGAAGAATGCTTGCATCGAGATATCTCTAAAGAGAGTGGGGCTCTAGGGTGGCCCTCACCTGTCAAAGAATTTACCAGAATGTACTGTTATTATAAAAAGGGACAAGATTTTTTTTATTATTTTTTTTTTATTATTATTATTTTTAAAGTGCTAGTATGTGTTTCTTCAAATGGCTCTTGGGCTTTTTTTGTGGAATAAATTGGCCTGGGGCAGAGATGAGACAAGGGACACTTTTTCGTTGCCTGGAACTTTTACTGGGATTTTTCCTTCTCTTTTACAGCAACTTTAGAGATGAGCATGTGGAGGGTTTTTTACTACTTCAGAGGGCAAAATAGCTCCCCTCCCTCAGTTCCAAAGTGTTCATAATAGAAAATTTCTACCAGCTTTGAATCTGAGATGCTGAAACATCACTGGAGTTTTATCCTCCCAAATTCTCGGTGGGATAAGGAAGTGCAATGCTTGTTTTACAGACAGGGGAAATAAAGCTCACCTGTTACCTAGGAAGCTTGTAGTAAAGATGAGAATTGAACCCTCATCTTCCACATCAGCAGGCAGCACGGTGTTGATCTCATGCAGTGTTTGACTGTCACAACTTCAAGGAGAGGGCTGGTTTAAGATGGCATCAAGGGGATGCAAATTTACATCGATTCTTCTCATTTCCCTTTGCCAGAAAACTACCAAATGATGCGAAGCCACAGAAAGTGACAGAAAGTGTCCTGTGAAGACAGGCTGAGAGAGTTGGGGTTGTTGAGCCTGGAGAAGAGAAGGCTCCAGGGAGACCTTATAGCACCTTCCAGTACCTGAAGGGGTCTACAGGCAAGCTGGAAAGGAACTGTTTACAAGGGCATGGAGTGATAGGACAAGGGGTAATGGCTTTAAGCTGAAGGAAGGTAGATTTAGATTAGATGTTAGAAAGAACTTCTTCACTGTGAGAGTGGTGAGGCACTGGAACAGGTTGCCCAGAGAAGCTGTGGGTGCCCCGTCCCTGGAAATATTGAAGGCCAGGTTGGATGGGGCTTTGGGCAACGTGGTCTAGTGGAGGGTGTCCCTGCCCATGGCAGAGGGGTGGAACAAGATGATCTTTGAGGTCCATTCTGACCCAAACCATTCTGTGATTCCATGATTCTATGAAAGCCCAAGGGAGAGGTCTTTTGGTAGAAATATTTAAAAGTTTTATATAAAGTACATGAATAGTGGGGAGACATCAGTCATATTATGACCATTTTGTGTTGTTTGTACTGTTTTCTACAGCAGAGGCTGAAAAAACCTGCTTGAGAGGCAAGGGGAGAATGTTCTTTCTTTGGGAGGCAGGGGATGATGTGTGGTGGAATGATGGAGTCTGACCTTTCTGCCTGTCTGCATCTAACGTGTACTTGTTCAGTATCTTTCTTTCTCCCCTATGCACCCTCAGAAGATCCATGGACCTCTGCTTCCTTGCTCATCCAGATCACTTCTGATCCATTGTCAACAACGTTCTAGTACAAATCTTGGCCTCCTGTGAAGACTCAATGTAAGATTCAAGGGTGAGGCAGAGATTATCTGGACACTGTGTGGGTCATCTGGAGAAGACTCAAGGTTCAGCCTATGAGTCTTGCTAGCCTGAGCTGGTGCTACGTCTCTTAGCTAGTCTATACCTCAGATTTCCTATTCCTTTTGGAGACCTGTAGTTGCAAAAATGTTCACAGAGTGCCAATAACAAATGAAGGTTCAGCCTTTTTTTTTTCTTTCCATGTGTATCAAAGGTACATTTCTAGCAATGTATAACTCTCAGTTGCAGATCCTGAGAAATCTAATGTTCTTCTGCAGTACAGTGTGGGCAGAAAGACATCAAGTATCTTCAGGTGAACAAAACATCCCAAACAAGACTAGACCTTGACTTTCCCCACCCCCGTCCCATTTCTGATCTTTCTGCTTTCTAGCCAGTACTGCGAGGTTTGAGCTGCCGTTATATGATATGAACAAAGAGCTTTGGTAGTCAACAGGACTGATAAATAGAGGACACAGCTAATTGTAATGTTCTTACTATTCAATTGAATATGAAATTAAATTCAGCTCATCTGAACTTCTCAATGTGAAAGAAATACAGCCTTCTGCTCTGGTTTTCTGTCCCTTGACAGACTGGTAGCAACTCTCAGGTGTTATGTTCCTGTTCAGAGGTCTTCAGTGGTGCTGGGAGGAGATATGCGATTAGGCCTTTCAGACTTCTATTTTGTCTACAAATTTGATCTCATGCCTGAAAAAGAGGCAACGTATAAAATCAGGCTTATTCATGATGGCAGTAATGCTATTAACTGCTGCCTTAATAGCCTATGAGAAATGAGTAGGAGTATGTATCTTACTATTTATGGTGAGCAGAGGAACACCATGAAGAAGCCTTTGGCAGCTCTAGTGGTATCTGGTTTGTGTTGTCCATGTTCAGCTGATCTCAAAATGCACTTTGGGTGGGGTAAGAGCTGAAGCAAATATGTTGCCTTCCACGATGGAGGACATGGGTGTATGAGCTGGACAGAGGACTGACCCTGAGGGAGGTGGATTGCATACGCAACTTTTCCTCTCTTGGTTGACTTTGAGTAAGTCAGTTAGCATTCCTCAAAGCCTCATCTTCTCATTGGCAATTGGAGTAAAAAACACTGAGCTCCTTAAGTGTTTTGAGATTTATCCATGAAAAATCCTTTCTAAGAGCACGGAAGGATTAATGTGGTAGGTAGAGACCTGTCTTCCTGTACCCCTTTTCTGGATAAATAGGATGTCATTCTCTCAGGTTGTCAATCCAGTAGCTGTCACTTGTCAGAAGCACTAAATTCAGATGCAAAATGTATAATTGTAGAAAAAATTAAATGTACCAGGGTCAAAAGAAGGGGGTGGTGAGAAAATGAGAGAAGTTGTTTATGTGGAGAGGGAAGGGGGATGTGTGTGGGGGGAAGTGTTTGGTGAATTTCATAGACCACTTCTTCCCTGTTTCTGAGGGATGGAATTGCTTTGCATGAAGATTTCAACTGCTAACTCCTAGAAAAAAGCATTAACTGCAAGAGAAGTAAAAACATGTATTATGGAGCAGCACTTTCTGTAATTTTTTTGGAGGCACACATTTGTAAACACATTTAAAATTAGAGTTCAGCATCAGAACAATGAGTACTAGGTCTTCTTATTCTCTGCTCTCAGAGATTTTGATGTTTTTTCCCTTCTTTGGATCATAATATAAGTGTATGTGTATATAATTTATTTATATTTTTAAAAGGAACCTTCTATATTTCCATCTGTTCCAATTAAACTGAATGGAACAGCTTTTGTAAGTAAATGGAGGGAGGGGAGGAAGAGAAAGGAGTAAAGAGGAGAAAATGGCTTAAAACACAAACCTTGAATGGAAGAGGAGGAAACTTTTGTTGCTTAGCACCAAGATGAAAAATATTACCTTCTCTGTACTAAAATCAGGAAGCAAAATTCTTGTTCCTCCCCATCTGCCATCCTTTCTCCTTCAAAGCACTTCCAGCCATTAGCAAGGAATTTGGCTTAAGAGATTCAATTTGACAGTGTCACATAAGATCTGACCATAGCATTGCTTCTGTGGCAGACAGCATTTTCCTAAGTGGAGAATGTCTTTGGAGTTAGAGGAGCCCACATCTCCTCTCCATGTTTTGAGTGAGCTGATACAGACAAAAGAGAGGAAGGTCTTGGTTGTCTTGGACAAGATGACCTCCAGAGCTCCCTTCCAACCTCAGTTATTCTGTGATTCTGTGAAGATGGTCATCAGCAAGTGCACTTCTTTGGTTTTGAGAGGATTAAGTTTTGCTTCCTGACTTGCTGAATCCCCTGTGCCCTGTGGAAATTCCTGACCAGAAACTAATTTGATGGTGAAATATCTCAAAATCAGTTAGTCCAGTTGGCTTGTTAAGGGATCATGAGAACAGGCCAACAGTACTCTGAAAGGAAGTCCATTTTTTCTATCTTTTTCTTCTGTGCATTTTTTGTTGTTGTTTTGTTTTTGGTTTTTTTTTTTTTTTCTTCTCTAAATGGAATTCTTTTGAGTAGTTCTTATTAAAAACTTGCACTTCTTTGTCTTCAGTCTTTTTGGCTGCTTTGTATCTCCACTTGCAGGTGACCTGAGGTTTCTAGAGCTGGTAGCATCTTCTCTGCATTTGTCACTCTTTACCCTTTGTTTGAGGGCCTCAGCAGAAAGCTGAGCAGTGAACAGGGGTGGAGATTGCTCTCATCCTATTCTTCTCCTAGGGTCCTGCCTTGCAGTGTGGTAGTCTGAAGGTGCACCCACACTGCATCCACCATTCAGCCAAGGGAGAAGCCCATCTGGGCTGTCCAAGCCCTTATCACTCCAGGAGAGTGACCTGGGCCTCTTTAATGGCTGGAGTACGTAGGTGCGAACCTCTGTGCTTTTTAGGTCTGTAACCCACTCCTTCCTTTTCCCCTCCTCTTCCCATGTCAGTGTTTTGTTGCCATGGAGACAGTAATTACTCCAGGAGGTTTCTAGACTCTGCTGAAGCTCCCATCAGTCTCGCCTCCCACCTGGGGAGCTTCTGACATTGAGTTAAAGGTCAAGTCCTCATGTAAATGTTTTCCTTTCCGAAATGAAATATTTTACCTATTTTGGGTGACTGTGGTGGCAGCACAGAAAACAATTTGTCAAATCACTTACAAAGCCGGAGCTGGGACACTTAAATTCTATTCCCTTCAGGTATGTGGGAGTAGGGGTGGAAATGAACAGACTCGTAAGTCATATTTTAGTCCAAGTTGAACACTTGCTTTCCCCGCACCAAACATTGCACGTGTGCTTTGTCGTTGCCTTCCACCCCCCTTCCTCCAGCTTCTCAGAGCTTCTTGTTCTCATTAATTTGTTGTTTGCTCTCCTGCCTACATGTAAAAGCTGGGATGAAATCATTTTTATTGATGTTAGTCATAGGCTGACACAGCCCTAGAAAAGACCCCCTGTGTCACTGAGTCTGCCCCCCCGCTATTGAAGGCAACAATGTCTTTTAATTCCTTTCATAAACTATTAAGAGCCAGAACAATCTCTTTTTAAGTGATTGTGAAGAAGGAGGGGGAGGGAAAAAAAAGCCTCTCAACCCCTGATGTTTCTTATACAGAGTGTAAAGAAATGGAGATGTGTTGTTAAATCATTTAGAATAAGAAGCTGGAATATGTGGCTCTCTTGGTTTTCTTTCCTCAATTAAGCCATGTAGTCACCTACTTGGAGGTGTTATTCATGTGTGTCAGGCTAGGTAGGATCAAATAAAGAACATATGGTGCTGAAATACCAGGCTTTCTCAAAAGAAGGCCAGTGTATAGCCTACGATGGTGCACTGAGATTCACGTGACCAAGTGCTGCTTCTGGCTTTGTCCTGGACTCTTCCCAAGTAACCCCAAACAAATCATTTTCTTGTCAAGGACTACACTGTCAGACTATCCATGTTGCAGATTACCTGCAGCTTTTCAGGGAGAGAAAGGCAGAAAGAAGTGAGTTTGTGATGACTCCTTTGGAAAGAAAAGCTCTGCTGAACAGTCCTCCGTCCAAGCTGCTCTGCTGCCTGCGCTCCGCACCGCTGGCAGGAGTGACACTGAGGTCGACTGCGCTCTCGTCAGAGGCAGACTGGAAAGCAGCAAGTGTAATTTATGAAGGCTTGGCATGCAGTTAAGTGTAAAGTGATGGAAAGTGTGGCGGATCACTGCACTGGTGCACTTGACTTGTGCATCAGGCACATATCTATGCAAGTTCACATCTAGTTCAAAGCCAGTCCTGAAAGCATAAAAAATGGCAGCACTCCCGGCTACAGCATTGTCAGTGTCAGATGGTGCCATGGGGTTTTGCTCTTGATACCTTTCAGAGCTTCTCAGCAAAGCACACAACTGTAATTAGTTGACAAGCTGGCTGTGAGGAAACTCTGGGCTTTTATAATACTCTTGCGTTTCACTGGCACCTTTGATCTTGAAATGCTTTACAAAACTGTGCATACACACAGAGGAAACCTTTAGCCTTGGCCCTGACATTCAGCCACTGCTGGGTGATGTGCAGAAGGTGGGTAAACAAGCAGCAGTGCTGCCCAGCAGCTGCAGTGGGTGCTGGGGAAAGAAGCAACAATGCAGTGAAGTGGTAGAGGAGTTTTGGGTAGGCAACTCAGGTGAGTTTGAGTAGCATGCCTGAGTGAATGCCTTTCACTCAGAAAAATTGGAAGGGGCTTTCAAAGTGTGTCAGTACGTTGTTTCTAAACCAGTGTGTTGAACTAGGAAGCTTATGATCAAGAAAGATAATTCTAGAGGATCAAGTGTACTTGGCTAGTTTCTTTGAGACAAACGACTCAAAGAACAGAGGGCTTTTTTTACAGCTAAACCTCAGGATACAGCGTAAGCTCAGCCAGTGGGGCTGCAGGAGAAAACAACAGCCTGCAAGCAGATCTAGGCTGGGCTGTATAGACAGTCAGCAAATTTAGCATTGGCATTAAAATGCATGCCCCTATTGCTGTCTCTTTTTGAATAAGGCCAGAACTGTTTTATACGATTTAGTGGTTGTGTGTGTTGTGTTTTTTTAAATTTCATTTGGTCGCAGCGCACCTTTCTACACAGAGCCTACTCATGGGGGAGGGTTTACCCTGGAACATAGCAGCTTCCAGAATGGTTGTGACCAGTTCAGACCCCTTTCCACATCTGCAAATCCACATCTTGCATTCATTTGTTGTGGGCACAAATAGACTTGGTACAAAACAATGTTAAAGAGAATGAAAATGTCTGCCAGGAAGTCAAAATGTGATCTGGTCTACAGATGACTGGCTGTCAAGAAGAGCTTATGTTGCCAGAGGTCAGGGTTTGCTGGTCCAGTCAAGCAGGCTTCATGCTTAGCAGTCAGGGACAAACTATCTGACCTCAGGCTTCTGACTTTCTCCTTGATTTCTGAAGATCTTTGAGCTGCCAAGGTAGAACACAGATGCAGTAGTTATGGATTCACTTCCTCACAACCTCAGCCTCTTGTTCAATCTTCAGTGAACTTTCCAATTAACACCATAACTTGGTTTCCCCATTTAGCAAGTTAAGATAACCTCTTGCTCTGAGGAAAGAAAAAGGACCTTAAGTAAGAAAAAAAAATATTTCCATTGACTTGTATTGCTGATGAAGAGCACCCTTTAGCTCAGTTGAGAAGGCATGCATTTTTGAAGCAAAAAGATGTGTTTAATCCCTGAAAGTTGAGCCACAGCATTAAAGGCCTGAGCAGGGCTGCTGCGGAGTAATGCCATTTATTGGTACATGGATCTAACACCTTGGGGAGGTGGGCACTGAGGTAGATTGCGACTTGCCTGGATCCAGGGGAGGTAATCAGCAGCATTGCTGGGTTGGAGATTTCTTGTTTCCCAAAGCTGCACTCCGAAACCTTGGTCTCTCCCTAAACGCAGTGTAAAGTCATTGGACTGGACACAATATTAAACTCGGCTGCTTCACAAATTGTGATCTTCTCTGTGGTGTGGATCCACAGTGCACCACAGCAGCAGGCTGCTGTGTAGTAAATTCATTGTGTATTGTGCAAGGGACCATTAGTTAGCTTATTATTAATACATGTGTGGGCTTTAATATACCGGTACTGTATCTGTCAGCATCTCTACCAGGTTTGCTTTTGTCCTTTGTGTTTTCCCCAAACAAGCTTATACAATTAGTTTCTTCTTGTTTCCTAAATTATTTTTGCTGCTCCTAATTATTTCACACTCCATATAAAAGAATTATTGGGGTGGGTAATGGGAGGCAAGGGATCACCTCACCATTGCACTGCAGGCAGTGTGACGTTGAGGTAATTTGGTTTTGTTTTTGTACTTGTTTATATTTGGTTGGCTGCTTAAGAAATACGAGATATTTGGGATCTGATATTGGAGGTCAGGGTGTGGGTTTTTCAGTAGAAAACTAGAGTCCTACCAGGTTCCTATTGGTCTTTATGCTCAAGGAGGACTTTTGTTGAAATAGGCTTAGACTAAATCATTGACAATTCATTCAGAATTAATGTTCTTGCCTGAGAATGTGGAGGTATTGGTTATTTCCCTAATTTCTATTCCTGTAGAGACCATCTTGCTCTCTTCCCATCTTTAGATATGTGTAAGTAGCATCTCCAAACTTCCATGGCTATTTTCATCACGGACAGAAGAAAAGACAGGCTTCTCTTGAAAATCATCTTCTCAGCCTCATGCAGATAGTGGAGAAGAAATGTGTGAGGAAGGTGTGGGTAGGATGAAGTTTACAGCTGGACAGTTAAAACACATCTACATTCCTGGTTGCTGAGAAGACAGTCAGCCCATCAAGTACTGGTTGGCAGAACTTGTATGGGCCAAATATGTCTTATTTCTCAGATGCTGATGCACAATTCAGCTATCCTGCTTAGGATTCAGTGTGAAGACCAGAAATGGAGATTGTCTGGAGAGCTTGCGTATAGAGTGCACTGCTGAACCTGAGACAGTGCCTCTTGCCCATCTAGGGCACGATCCGTCCCCCTCACCAAGCATACCTGTACTTGAAAATTTCTACCAGAACTGGCGTAGCAGCTGCACTGTCCAAAGCTCTAGGGTAAACAAGGCCTCTAGTATATTCATTGCCAAGTCATGCTTGGATTGCGGTGGTTAAATGCTCAAACACCATCTGCTTATATACTCTTACTGCCTTCCACAGAGCAGCACCCTTGCTAACGTTTGCTTTCTGGTAGAGATAGAGCAATGAAGTGCAGCATGTTTGCCTGTTCTTCCCAGGTTGAACTGGATCAAATACATCCATTTCTTTTCCAACAGCCATTGGCATCACAAAAATCCTTGCTTAAAATTTGAGGGGTAGTTCTTCCCACAATGGATGTTCCCTTCCAGTGATCACATCCTGTCTTTCTGTCTACTTTTTGCAGCAAGACCTTTGAAAAAATCTCATTACTGGAAGGTGGGTTCTGAATTGAGGTTCATAAAGAACTGGGGATGAAACTAAACAGAGGAAACCCTGTGATGAATATTGTAGACGTCAGGGAGAGCTTACTAATTAAATCTGATAAATGTATTTCTCTTAGGAAAAAAGCATGGCAAGATTTTTTTGTGGTGGGAGTGGAGATCTTGAAAAGGGGGGCTGTAGTTTACCTGACTACTCAAACCACAATTGAGGGCTGTAGAGGACAGTTTCCCACTAGCAGGGGAGTGGCTTGTGCTGGCTGGCAGGGCCCTTCCTCAGCAAATAAACTCTTGTGTCCCCGATGTGAGTGAAACATTACAGCGGGGGAAGGGAATACCACAGGAAAAACAAGGACATAAGCAGCCAAAATCTCTCTAAATAGAATATTTGTCAGTTTTCCATGAGGCACTGGTGGGTTTTTAAGCTCTTCCAAGGTTTGAACAAATGAAGACTGAGTGTAAGGTGTAGATATATTTATATTTGTTCCACCTCTTTTGGGTAAGTTGAGGAGCTGGAGGAAGACTCATCAATTCAATGTATGTTCCATTAGAAACTTCTTGGGATTAGATCAGGTTAATGAAAGGAATAAATAGGGCTTTGACATGTTGTTTGGTTTTACACGACTGTATTGTTTTATGATGTTTTATGAGAAGTACTTATACTACTCTTCAGGCGACAGATTATTGCACCTTTTATAAAAACTAAAAGAAAACTCACTTCTCTTTCTTTTTCTTTCTGTTGCTAAGTAGACTCTGGTTTTGATTGCAGTCATTGTTTCCCAGTAGAAATACTATGGGAGCATTGCCTAGAAAGAAGTGGCTTCAGAGCACAGATTTCAGAAACAAAAGTGATGGTGAGGTGGGAGGTACCTAAGTCATGAATACCCAACAGAGTCTTGGAGTAAGTAAGTTTTCTTGGAGAGATGATGAATGAGCAGAGCCCCAGAGGAATACACCCAATCCCCAAAAGAGCCCCCTCAGGCCGCAGTCTGATATACTGCTCTGATAATACTTTCTGCTTCCTTAGAACTGTAATATCTCAGCAAACAATTGAAAACATTATTCTAGCACCAAACCTCTGGCCCTGCAGAGAACACCTGTGGTGTTCAATTTGAATAGGTTAAGCTTAAGCACTCAAAGGTTATAATGTCCACTTTCAGAGCTGGTCCTTTAGTCTTTCAGTATCCTGGTTAAAATGGGACAGTTGATCTTTTGATTTGTTTTAAGGGTTTGGAGATCGTCATCCCAAATCAACAGGGAGTACTTGTTAAGCTGCTTTGCCACTGACATCTTACTGTTCTGTTAGGATTTTAATCTTTTCTGTTAGGCTTTTAAATGAAAACACAGTAAAAGTGTAAAACTGCATGCTAAGCTCCATCCTCTCTTGCTACTTTACTCTCCAGCTCGGCTGCTACATCCCAGTTTTCATACGCAGTGACATCAGTATTTTAGATAGTGTCATTTCCACTTGTAATATCCTTTCCCTTCCCCCATGATGACAATCCCCAAGCATTTGGTTTAACTTGCTAATCCTTCCAGCACTATGGAGATGCACAGGAGTTACTACTCCCTTGCAGATGGAAGGAAACAAAGCAATGTGCTCAGTACGACACACAGCTCGGGGGATGCAGAGAATTGAACAGGGTCCTCTCATAACCTCGGCTTTATCTGAGGCTCGAGGTTGTACTTGCAGACTGTCACTGTTTTTGATCTGGACAAATGTCTGTTAGGCCTGTGTGACCCACTTATGCTTGTAACCTAATGAAGCTTTGAGTACAGACCTTTCCTCAGAGGCAAAAGGCCAATGCACTCGCCCATGAAGTCTCTTCTCATTCTCCCATTCACCTTTAATATTTTGTTGTTAATGGATCATGCTAAAAAGGATTAGCCATTTCAATTTACATTCTGCTGCTTTCTGCATTTAACATTCTCACTGTAAGTGATGAATTATTGACTATTTAAATGCGACTACAAACAGCCTGGAAGAGAAGGTCTGCTTTGCCATTTGCAATGCTGAACTCATACAGCATAGGTCAAGGTTTTCCTTTCACTTTTTAGTTACCCATCGATGGGCTGCCTTCCCAGCTTTCACCCTCTGTCCCAGTACCCCGGGCCGCTGTACTGTCTGGTGTTTAACGGTCCAAAAAGAGGCCCCAGGGTTAAATATTGTTAAGCATGTGAAATTTAACCTATATTATTGATATTGGGTTCAGACCAAAGTGTCTGCAAAGTGGCTTAAAAGGAAGAGTTCATTATAGAATAAAGCACATTGGCAGAAGACCAGGTCCACATGCCCTCAAAATTGCTCTTGATTCCCCCTTCATATTTAAACGTACATAATTATGGAATCTGCCACTCTTCAGAAACTAAGATCTGTCCTTTGAAAATATGTCAGAAGGCATGTAGGTGCAAGACTGGGTACCATTATTTAGGACTTGACACACAGTTTCCTGAGCAGCTGTAGCAGCGCATTGTGGCTCAGAGACAGCTGTTTCTCTGGGGCTGGAGTAGTCTGGTAGTGACACAGGCGGTACCCATGAAAGCAATGGTGAGTGCACAGGCTTCAGGCAATGGTTTCTAGACTGTAGAGAGTTTCTGTATTTCCCCTGGAGAAGCGAAGGACTCATCCTTACTTAGCTGTCTGCAAATCTCCTGTATAAGACACAACAAGTCAACTCTCCATGGCCACCTCAGAGGGTAGAGGTAAATCATGCAATTCCAAGGCGGAAACCAGGACACTTGTTTCTGCTTGTGTGTTGGATTTTTTGGGGGATGGGTAGGGAATTGGGAGACCTGGATTTGGTTTCCAGGTTACCACATCTACGGAATGGTAAAACTTCCTGGTAACTGTCCAGTTCTTACCAGTAGATGATAATGTTGGAGGAGCTGGGCAAGCTCATCTTTCTCTGGATATGTAACATATGATAACCAGGTTTTATAACTTTGATGTTGGTAACTTTTATAGTACGTTTCTTCAGCTGGAGATGGGGAGGAAGAGGGACAATCTTTCAAGCAATCAAAGTGAGAAAGCTTTAAACAGTCTTCTATCAAGCCACTTGAAATTAAATTTTTGCCTTCCCCAGTTCTGCTGCCATAATTGTCCTCTAGGCTCTGCACCATGGGGGACCGCCCATATCTGGAAAGCAGTCACCGAGAGGAAGTCCCAACTCTGGCAGGCAAAAAACTGAAACATATTTATAAAATAAGCTGCAAAAGCCCCAAGATAACAGTAAGAGGCAGGCATGTGTTGGTGGCGTAGGCAAGCTTTTACCCTCCAATGTATTCAGCCATTTAAAAATAAAACAACTTTCCCAGAGCAAATCCCCATGTCGCATTACGGCACTTGTGCATCTGCTGCTTTTGGAAGATCTGTGTAAAGGGTTGCAGGAGCACAGAGAGAAGGCACACATCAGTATGTCAAATAAACTTCTTTTTTAACTTCTTCATGGCCTTGGAAAAGGAGCAGTGCATAAATGCATGCTTCAGCTTTTAGACTGGTTTTGTAAGACCTCTTCCAAGTTAAATGGGCAGGTTGGGGATGAGAGAATAAAGGAAGGGAAGGAGGAAGAAGATACTCATATTGGTCAGAGGAGCATGACATGGTTAGGTATTGGGTGAACTTTTTAAGCACTCACCCTTGCCTGTTCTCATCACCATATACGTACCTGAGAAACAAAAACATCTGGTTAGAGAAGAAGGTGGCTGGTGGACTGCTGTGGACACAACCACACCTATCAGAGGTAGAGTATGACCTCGCAGTTAGCACTGGGCATGGGACTTTTGGCTCCTTTATATACTTGTGATATTTATGCTCTGATGCTTCCTTTAACTTTGGAGAGTTTTTCAAGTTTTGTTTTTTTTTTTTTTTTTTTTTTTTTTTTTTTTTTTTTTTTTTTTTTTTTTTTTTTTTTTTTTTTTTTTTTTTTTTTTTTTTTTTTTTTTTTTTAAAAAAAATCANGTTTGTTTGTTTTTTTTACTACAAGACACTACACAAGTGCTAAGCATTAGTGGTTTTGCACAATATTGCATATCTGTGTTTCTGCATGTATTCATATGCCTGGAGTGTCATACGTATAAATTCACAGGTATACCAAATTACACAGTATTGTTAATAATAATCGTGCAGATTCATGCAGGGTCTTTGTCCTTTGTCCAAAACACTTAAAGCTTCTCTCACGCACACACAAACCTGACATAGGAAGTTAGAAAAGTGTTGGCAGAGTTTGAAATAACTGGATTCCTGGCAAGGTTTATTTTAAATTAAAGAAATAATCTCCAATGAAAGCTAATAATGTTTCTTGGAACCCAGTGCAATCAGGTGTTTTAAATACAGCAAAACAGGAGAGGATTTCAGAAAGTGTGCTTTTGTCTTTGGATTTTTTTAATGTTTTAACTTATCACTTGAGGTACTAATGCACCTTCTGAAATCAGCAGGCCCATTGTACTAGCTACTAAACAAAATTCATTCTAAAATAGCTGTGTCAATGGAAGTGACAAAGAAAGACTGGTCAGAGACATTGCTTAAAATGTAAAGTGATGTGTGAGTGCTTATTTTCATAGATTAGTGCCAGAAACTGCTCCTGCTGCTGCATGTTTGTGTTTAGTCCCAACTGTAACAAGCAATAGTTAAAAATGAAGGTGAGAATTATCTACATGGATATACTTTTTTTTTTTCTTTCTTTTTCTTTTTCTGGAAGAGGAAGTGGATCTGCTGGAGGAGGGAGATCATTACTTTCAAGAAACATGCTGGCAGAAATGACTCAGTTCTGAAAATTTCCCTTTATTGCTTGTTTTTGAAAAATCTTAAGTTCTTTTGGTAATGGGGAACTTATTTTAAGAATTTTTACAGTTGTGAGAAAGGAAAAATGACAGACCTTCAAATCGTTTCGGGACTTTCAGACTATGAAGCGTGATTTTTTAGCATATGGCTACAGGAAGAGGGTCTGGGTGTGCTCTGGAAAATAATTTTCCACAAGCGATTGCCAACTCTGCAGAAGGACTTCCTGAACAGAGACTTAAAAGATGCCTCTGATTCCACTCAGTGTGTTCTCTTTAATGGAAATGTCTAACTTGCTGCAGTAAACCTTGAAGTCCCCATGAAAAATTCATGGAGGCGAGAAAGAAAGCCTAAGGACTTGCGTAGTGCTGGAGGAAGAGACTGGCACTGAGGCAAGGTGACATGAGAAGTCCTGCGGTTCTGCCAGGTGGTGCCCTGGAAATAGCGAGGAGTCCAACTCCCATCATGCTCTCAAGCACTGCTGAGTTGGGAGCGAAGTATTGCAGATGAGCCCAACCAGGCCTTGTAATTCAACTGCCTTCCCTTTCTTTCAGCCTTGCTTTCTGTCTTGAAGGAAGTCCAACAATGAGTAGACTATTGATGTGAATAGTTTCTTCTCCTTTTGGAAGGAAGATGGACAAAAGTAGTTCCTAGCTTCTAACCAGAGACAATACCCGTTCCCCTAAATAAAATTGTCTTCTCTCTCTTCTGGGTAAAATCTCAGTTCTGGGTAGGCATTCAGTTGAATTTACTGCTGATGGAGGCAAACGGGAGACAGACCTTTCTATTGGAGGATAAGACAGGTGGTAGTTGAATTTACCTGTTCTTTTCCTTATGCAGAGTGACTCTAGCTTCCTCTTTTTCTTAGAGATGGAGTCTTGAAAACAAAGTAATGATGCTGCAAGGCCCACCGGGTATATGCAAATAGCAACAAGGCCATAAAATTGCTGGAGTGGCAATTTGAGCAGTATGACCCTTATGTTAAGGAATTTGCCTTTAAAACTTAACCTAAAGAAAATAAATTTAATTGTCAGAGGAGGAGTGGAGTGAGATATGAAAATAAGTTTAAAATAAGTAAAATATTTGCCTTCCATCTTCATTTATAGGCAGTTGTAGGGGCTATGTAGGGCTTGCATAGCAATGACAAGGTGTGGACACCGACATCCAGAAGCAGAAGGAGACAGGTTTTATTTGTGGTGTTCTGGCATGTGAGAAGTTAAGAATATCCCTGAGGTCCAGTGATTGACATCATCAAATGCACTTGCTGTTCCTAAGCTCTTGTCTGTCTCAGGCCTGTTTGACAGCAGAGCCAAAGGTCAGAGAGAAATTAATCTGCTGTAAATGAAACTAAATGGATTGCAGGGTGCTGTTTGTGACAAGAGTAAGTGGTGGAATACTTCAGCATGCAAAGGGCTGCAATTTAGACCTTGCCAGTGGACTGGGTCATTCATCTTTCCCATGTAAAATGAAATGAACCTAATCCTTCCAACAAAATAAGGATAACAAGCAAGAAGGGTGTTTTTAGCAATTTAACCCTGGGGCAGCTACTCTCTAAATAACTAACTATTAATGTGCCTCTTCTGCCCCCTACCAAAAAGAATAATAATAATAATGCTCATATGGAAAAAAAAAAAAAAAAAAGTTAATTGTTGTCATTCTAGATATCTCAGTTCCAACTGAACCCCTGGTAATCTGTTCTTTATTCTCCAAAAAGATTGATGCTTGAGTAGCAATAATAGCTGAGGGATGGTGTGTATCAGTGCTGGGTGACAGAAAATTCAGGTGCTGTTCCTTGATGGGTGACTTTGGATGAGGCATCCTGTTTCTCTCGTGGCATTACAGGAGCTTGTGCAGGCATCCTTGAACTCTTTGGCCATGTCCTGAGATCATACACTGGTTGATTCAATCCTTCTTGAGTCCCAAATGCTTCTCATTCACCATCTCCCTCTTCAGTATTTTATTTCCTCCTCTGAAAGGAGATTGAGACATGCATAGATATAGGAAAAATCTTTGTGTTCAGCCTATCTGAATGCGGTCCCAGGTATCCATATGCCTCTTAACATGAAGAAAGCACTGATTCTGGTTGGGATTTCTAGGTATTAGAAAGTATAAATAAGCTCCTCTTTCAATGAAGTGAAATAAATGGGTGTACTTGTAGGGGAGCTAGCTTTCTATTGAGAAACATATAATGATCCCAGCTTCTGTGGCAGCTGAGCCAAAATGTGTGTGTATATAAATGAATGTATATCTCAGTGCTTAGATACTCGTGTGATGGATGCTCCGGGAGAAGGTAAACTAGCCAGAAGGGTATGAATAAATGTCTTGCCGGTGCCTATCAATAGGCAGCGACTGCTGCTGACATGCTGTGTCTCAGTGGGCAAACTGTAAGGGCTTTAAGTAAAAACAATTATTGAATGTATGATGTCTAAGTCTATTAGTTGTATACTATTATTGACTGACGTTAGATTAAAAAGCATGTCCTTATTACTCTCTCTTGTCATTAACTTGCCAGGAAAGGTCAGTCAAGAAGTATATTATTACTAAATTGTAGACTCACACATTTGTAGCTGCAGCAGGAATAAAGCCATGGAGGAGTAGAGCCAAACTTTGGGCAGGCCCAGAGCCTAGTTTTGTTCTCAGTCCCCACACTTTGTAACAAGGCCAACTGCTCCCCATCCAGATCTGCTGTCGCTTTGTCTATATTCTGTGCTGGAAGCAAGAGGATTTATCTTACTGTAGCTTTTCCTCAAATGCCTCAGGGTACCTCTGCACTGTGTAAGGAAGCTGGATCTAAGCCTGCACTCGAGTCCCAACCTGCTGGCCATCAATACAAGGCATATGCAAGCCCATGGTGTGCTTGATCTAAGGGACAGAGGGAAAAGAAAGGGAATAAAGGCTTGTGCTCAAAGTGCGTATTTACCTGTGTCATGTAAGGCACCGGTCTGCTGTGGCTGGCCAGTCTCCTTCAGTTATTTAATGCTTCCTGCAGCCATGCTGGTTGATCAACACCAAACAGTGGAGAAGATGCTGCCAAATCCTTCCTGAAAGAGCCTGACATCTGCTGCTGCAAAGCAGATGGGATCTGTGAGCAACCTGTCCTAAAGCAAATCTCTGTCTGTGGACATCAGGAGTCAAAGCCCCAAGCAAGAACATGGAAGAGCAGAGAGTGGGCAGGGGAGGAATTGGCCATCAACTCTTTGGTGACCCAGACATCAGAAGGGCAAAACCATAGTTTCAGTGACAGGGGATCCCTGTATCTTCAGTGATTTCAGTGGGAAATGCCTAAATTTAAGTGCATGAACTCCTTTCACAGAAACAGTATTGAACTACATTGAATGCCACTGTGCAATGGCTTAAGTATTTCAGAAGTCTTTACTGTTTCATGTAATTGGCATAAAATCATAAGATGGGGGATGGGTTGGCCTCCACTTTTGCCAGAGCTTTCTTGGAATGGTCTTTCAGCTGCTTTAAACTTAACACTAAGATTTTAGACATGAAAATGGGATTTATTGTGGACTTGCAGATGCAGAAGTAGGTTACTGACACAAACAGAAAAACAATTCACACTAAAATGAAGCTTTGTTTAAAGTTTTTTGGTCCCTATGTCTCCTGCCTTGGACAAAAAAAGATTCATCAGTCTTTTGATTCAGAACAAAGTTTCTTATAAACTTCAAATCTGGGACTTTTCTTTCAGGACTAATGTCTTTGTTTTGGCCTTGCACCTTCTTCTGCATCTTTCTCCACTCCCAAATGACCTTCTTTGACCCTTGCCTGTCTAAGAAAATTGAGTCACAAATGGCTTGTGTTCACAAAATCGGTGGAATAAAGCCCAAGCTTTAAAGATGCAGCTTGGCAGCTTTTAAAAAGACCTAAGTAAAGGAATGAAACATTGGGTAATGTTTCTAGAGTCATTTGAGAAAGTGATTCCTAAGTGAGTTAGGAGAATTTAAAAAAGATTCTGACAATTCATTGTTCATCTCTTAAAAATGCAGAACGATAAGCCATTACACATACATTTAAGCATCTTTGTAAATGTGCTTCAGAATATATGTTATTCTGTTCCTGCAAGAATGGGGAGGTGGTGTGTGATTCCAGAACAGGCTCATCTTTAACGTAAATCTCAGGAGTATTGTGTGGCAGAAGTAAAAGGGAGCTAGGAAAATGCTTTGACATTGCAGTGAGAGGGAAGGAAAGAGCTGTTTGCCCTTCATGAAGGGGTTTAAATGTTCAAGAACCATTTAGGTATTGGGAAGTATCAGCCCTGTTCCACAGGACAAAGTCAGAAAGACTTGGTTGATCTTCTGAATGAGGGCTGGTCATGCATCCTGAAAGTGAGCTGGAGGACAGGTTTTACAGAGGAACCCATTACCCTTTCTTAATGTGTAAAACCAAACAGGGGAGACAAGGTGGAAAGATATTAGTGTCTGCCACAAGATCATTCTGTCTACCTTACATCCTTCCTACTGTCTGTGCTTCTCTCCAACACATCTGTATTTCTTTTGGTCTCAAACAACTTTGGAAAAGTTAAGTTTTTGAAGCTACTCTTAAGGATTTTTATCTCTTAAATTTCCTACCTCTAGTCTGCTGTGTTTCAGAAGTGTCGCACCAAATCCTGAAGCGAAGAGCAAGAACACCAAGCTCTGCATTATGCAGGTGCCCAGGAGAGCAGTAGGCAGGCTGGTTGCTATAACAGCTTGTAGCTGTAGAACATCTTCCATTCCAGAAAAGATCCCAAATCTCTTTATGGACTGAGTTGAGAGAAGGTAAAATGCACTATGGACAAGTTGGGAAAAGCTGAAAGAGGCAAAATACTGGTTTTAACTTGGTATCTAGGATAAACAGCCCTGACCTACTAAGTACTCTGTATGCATAGATGGAAAGGGTAGTTAAGAGTTTTTCTGCCTTTTTAAAATGTGCTTTCAACATCTGTGAAGTAGGGATAGGAATTTCTCCCTCTTCTGTAGCCCTGGTTCAGAAGAGGAATCAAAATTGCAAAAAACCTCTTGCAACATGGCTAGAAGACCCTATGGTTTAGGAAGTTTCATACACTGTACTCATCAGCTAGTGCAGTTCTATATGGAGGACCGTTATGTGAAGGCTGAGATGAGAACTGACACCCTGGACTGTGCCTGTGCAGCCTGGCTTCTTTCTGGTGATAATAGAAATGGGAAGGCCCATCCCTATAGCTTTAATAGCCAAAATTGCAGTGATCTAATTCAGGAAACATTTAAATGTTGGAGTGGTCAGGCAAAATCCCCCTGTGAATTGTTTGGTGAATCTAAGACACCCTTGGGATCTCTCAAGAGTCCAGAGGTACTTACTCAATATTCTTATCAGAAAATAATTTCCCTTGCAGTGTGAGACTGCTTTGCATATCAAGACTGATCTTTTCTGGGAACTTTATCGGTTATCTTAAGGAAAAAAATAATGGTTAATATCAAGACTACTGTTGAGGTAATCCTGGGACAGGTTTAACTTTGCAGAAATACAGCATAAGGTTTTTTATTGAAAAAGGAGGAATGGTTATATTCTAAATCTCCTTCACCTGCCACCTTAATGCTCAGTAAGATTCAGACTGAGGCAATGTATATTGCAGTATGATTCCAAAGTACGGGGGGGGGTGGGGGTGGGGGGTGTTATTATTTATTTTTGAAGGTTTCTAGGAATGGATCAGACAAAAAATTGTTAAATGGTTTACATATGCCATGTGTTTTGGTAGCTGGTTGGATGAGCTGACCTCCCAAGCTCCATTTCATAGTAACTGGTGTGTATTGACAGTCCTGTTATTCACCTACTACTGCTATGCAGCCAAGAGTGCTGCTCTCAATTTGTAGAGTTGAACAGAAAATATGGTTTGCATGACTAATATGCTTATCTAGATATGCTACCTCTTGCAACAAAAACTACAAATATACAAACTGTTTTTTATTAAATATCAAAATAGTTTTCTGCTTATATTATTATTTTCTTGAAATAATGGAGCAGTTTGCCCAAATTTCCAATAGAAATACTTTCCTCTCTTCCCCCACTTTAATTTCAATGACAAATTTCTAAGTTTTGCATTTCACACCTTCTGTGAAAATTTCAAGGGGCTTTCCACACAGCCCCCTCCTTTTTTCTTGTATTTTCAGGCTAATAGGAAATGTTACCTTTCAATATAAGTTGAAAGCTATGCTTTTTGGAAAACAGAAGCCAGTCCTGTTTCAGAATAGAGTTGTCTCTGTGATGCTTGTTAAACCACTGCACTGCAGCTGAAAATTTAAGTTGACAGGATGCAGCGTGGAACACAGGACTGGGGGGAAATCCTGGATCATCGGGATCTGTTCCCTAGTATTGCAGACAAGCATATCGCATAATCCCTTTCATAAGTTTATCGAGCCTCATCTTTAAACTAATTAGGTCGTTTGCTCTCACTATCCTTGTTGGAAAGCAGTTCCAGAGCATCACTCCTCTGATGGTTAGAAACCTTTTTTTAATTCCCAAATCAAATTTATTCATGGTCAATTTATATTTATTTGTCCTTGTGCAACATTGTCCTTTATTTTAAATGCTTCTTTTCTCCTTGATACTTACTATGGTGATGTAGCTAGCAACGCTATCTGTGCTGAGCTTTTTTTCCATTTTGCTAGACAGACAAAGCTCTTATTTCTTGCATAAAACACAAACTTGGTAATATCTCTCTGTCTTGAGATTTTGTATTCCACCTCTTGGAACATAGATGTGGGGAATGGTACCCCCTGTTCACGCCGAGGCCTCACAGCAGCCTTGTTAGTGGCAATGATACTCTTCTCCTTGATCTTGAACGTTCCTCTTGGCACAGGCTGTTTTAACTTCTGTGTGCAGCATTACAGCAACACACTGAGATGAAGCCACTGTCCTTTCTTTTTTGCACTTGAAGGGAAGAATGTTATGAGATCTCAAATGACTAGTCTGGAATAGTGACACCCCTAGATGTGTATTTCAATGTCATGTCATGTCATGTCATGCTCACTGGATGACCACTGACTTGCTACTTTTCCAAGCAGTCTCTGACCTTGCAAAGACCTACATGGATCTTGAATGCGGACCAAAAGCAGAAGAAAGAGTAGCTGCAAGTTGCTCTTGCTTTCCCTCTCATTCACCAAGTAACATAGTGCAAAACCGTGTGTGAGGGAAAAGACATGGCATGTAGTCCTTCCTGGTGTGGGATGTGAGCTGTGAGTAAAGCCTTTACAAGTGGAGTTCTTCTGCAGACACAGAGTTTCATAACTTTTGTGGGAACTGTAGCCAAAGGGGTGGTGGGGTGGTAGGGCAGTTGCTCAAGAACTGTGAAAGTCTTAGACATGGTAATACAGAGAAGATGAGAGATTTTGTGGATACCTGGCTGTGTTCCATGGAGGGCAAAGACAAGAAGTAGAATAACACAGTCATTATCCACAAAGATCAGCCCCCAGTCCAGTGCATCAATGGGTTGTCACTGAAGAATGCTTTTCAGTTGGACAGACCTGAGCATGAATTGTCAAATGTCATGTTATCACATTGCCATGTTACATCATAATATCAAAGCAATATATTGATATTACATGAGGTGTAGATGCTAAATTTTGTCCATTTAGCTGTTAAAATTGGTAAGACACTAAAAACTGAAGCAAGCATCTGAAAAACATGTCCTTATCATGGAATTCTTACAGGATGATCCTTGATAATGCATCTGTTAAATCTCTTTGAAGAGAGAGGAAAGGGGAAAACAAGCCTACTGCATGAGTGGAGTCTGAATGGTGTGAAGTGTTGTATGTACGTCAGGGGCTGGGAGGAAGAGGTGGGCCTTTTGGAGACATCCAGTATTGGGGTTGTTTAGTAATAGCTGGAACAAGGGATTTCTGCTTTTCACTCTTTTGCTCTTTCCAAAGGCAAGGAATCCTACCTTCTTAGCTACAGCATAACATTAGTGAGGTGAATATTGGTCTCTTCTCCCAAGTAACAAACAACAGGACAAGAGGAAAGGACCTCAAGTTGTGCCAGGGGAGGTTTAGACTGCATGTTAGGAAAAACTTCTTCATCAAAAAGGTTGTCAAGCACTGGAACAGGCTGCCCAGGGAACTGGTGCAGTCACCATCCCTGGACGTATTTAAAAGATGTATGGATGTGGTGCTTAGGGACATGGTTTAGTGGTGGGCATGGCAGTGCTAGGATAATGGTTGGACTCGATGATCTTAACGGTCTTTTCCAACCGAAACAATTCTATGATTCTACATATTCTGATAAACCTAACTCGTTGCAATTAAATCATATGGTGATCATACCACATGTTTCAATTCAGGTGAATTACTTCAGTTATACTGGAGAAAGTGGCTCCATGCATTTATTTTGATGAAGGTGCTGATCTGCTAGGATCTGTACAAGTACATAACCAAGACAGTCCAGTGACAGAAGCTAGAGTATAGAGAATGGGAAAATAGTGTGTAATCATATAACTGGCAACTCCTATAAAGCATACATATCTTAATGTAGTTTTGCTATAGGGGAAATTTGAATTCTAATGTTTCCTGACTTCTGATTTACATTTAAAAACAAAACAAAACAAAAAAGCCCACAAACACAATCAAAACACAAAACAAGTCAGAAAATCCTGTATTTTCACTCTTAAAAGTGTAAGGACCATGCAGAGATTTTATAGCCTCTGAGGGGATATATATATAGATAGATATAGATATATACTTTTTTTTCCTTGGGGTTGGGGTGAATATTATTTAGTATTCCTGTGGGTATCTTCTTATTATCATATATAAGGTATTGTCATGAGAAATTTGGTTTATCAGCAGAGGCAGAACTAGAGAAGAAATCCTGTGATAAATTAGTTCCATATTGAACAATGTTGATTTACTGGAACCAAAATATTTAACAAATACTTCACCTCAAAGCTTCTGCCAGCTGATCTACTTGGGTCTTGAAAGGTTCCCTGGCTGTCTGTAAATGAGTTGGTAAGATGCTGGGAGCTCTGTGGGTCACATCTCTAAAGCTGTAACCTCTTAATTCACCTTTTAGACTGCTCATGAAATCAGATTATATGTGGTCCTGGAAGCAGTCTTTTATGGTGCATGTTTTTAAGACTGCAGCTTGCTAGGCAGGGGTCTACTATCTTTCCTGGAAAACTTATTCACTATAAATCATAAAAAAAAAACAAAACAAACAAACAAACAAAAAAAATCCACAAAACAAACAAACCCCCTTAAATCTGTTTACAGGAAAATGTTAAAGTGTAATAAATGGCTATGGAAAATGAGAGATTCAGTTTCATCAAGTGATTACTGTATACACAGAGATTGCATTTGGCCCAGAAATCCCTGAGCCACAAGGCTGGAGACTGAGAAGAATACCCAGAGGAGGCATTATGCACATCCTCTCCTTATACTCTTGTCAAGGCATCTGCTTCTGGCCACCGTTGGAGACAGGATATTGTACGAGATGGACTTTGTCTGACCTAGTACCATCATCCTTATATAATGGTCTAATCCACTTCTTTTGAAGACAACAGTATTTGTTGTTTGGTTGGTTTGGGTTTTTTGGGTTTTTTTTTTGTGTGTGTGGTTTTTTTTGTTTTGGTTTGGTTTTTTTTTTTGTTTTTTTTTTTTTAACTCATTAAACTGTACTCTCCTACTTTCTGACATCAGCAGGGATTCTCTAGTGAGTTTCAGCCTCCCAGAGATGCTCAGCAGCTGGCTCACTATTTTTAGCTTTCCTGATGGAAAAAAATAATAAAGTGAAGCCACATCATTAATGTGTGTTTCCAGGCATCCACTAGCCAGTGATTCATGGACTGGTAACAGGGAAAGTTTTGGTAGGCCAACGTATTCAGGAGAGATCACAGAAAGTTTCTTTCATCCATCTTTTAACGTCTTGGGCAAAATGGCCTCCACTAGTCTCTTTTGAGGAGATGCTCTGCAGTCTGAATACTTTCCCAGTGGGAACTGTTTTCAGGTACTGTATTGGTACGGACATTGTGTTCATTATTGGTTTAGAGCTTCTCCCATATATATTAAATCAGTGGAGAAATAAGTATCAAGCAAGATGTCATATTAAACCTTTAAAAAAAATTGTAGAAATATAATTGCTTTTTTTATAATTGACTCTCAATTTTTTCCCTGAAATTGATCTTTATAAAATAAAAAAAAGTACACTGCTCAGAAAGACTTGGTGGGTGGCTGGCTTCTCAGGTCTTTCCAACTGCTTAAAGGCTGTATGCAATTGCCCAGCTCACCATGGATGGATTGCATTTTAATACAACTTTCCATCCCAGTTAGTTGACATTCTGATTTGTTTTCACCAAGAAAGGTTATTGAAAGTGATTTCTTAAAAGACTGGACTTTCTCTTGGGTTAGACAATGTGTTAAACTGTTGGATAGAATGGTAAAAGATAGAAATTGTGAGAAGGGGGGACATGGAGTCCCTCTGAATGCATTTGTGCTTGGATCAATATTAACTTTTGTTTATTGTTTCAAGTGACTTGAGTAATAAAAGTTCCATGAAGGACTGATTTGCTCTAATGGCTGTGAGAGACAGTTAGTAATGTTTACTTTTACCTTCTGTAAGGTCATAAAGTTCCATCTTATAACTTGCAATTGTCTTAAATCACATAAGAATCTGTGGTCATGATTCTGTTCTAGGGTTGCAGGCATTTCTCTCTACTTATGACTCACAGTAGAATAGGGAGACAAAAAGCTTACAGAACTGTCTTATGGAATAGTGACATGAAAGATACCGGAAAATTGCTGAGTTAAAAGTTTGCGCGGAGGAACCCTCCATGTTGATTTAATTCTTCTTTCTACCTTTTCCTTCCCTGTCTTTTCTACAACGACGCCTCCAACATATACACACATTGACACCCCTCAAACACGTTCAGGGGATTATTCCAGTATTGTCCCTGAGCTTGTAGGCTCTGGAAAACCTTCAGCTATGTGGTCACACACTACGCTCCTGCATGTCAATGTAAATAAAAATGAAATTAAATATATTCTTGACTAACAGATAAGTTAGATACAAAAGCCACCTTGCGGGCTGTGCAGGGGGGAGCAAACACTGGTATTCCCAACAGTTAGGAAGCATTCCTGATGCTCAGTCTGAATGTTCTGTTGTTGAATTTTGTGTTGTTATTCCTGGTTATTACTCTCTGGTATCACCCTGAACAACCCTTCTCCATACTTTGTGTTTACACCTTCAAGGCTTGTAGCTGGTTATCATCTATCCCCCTGAGTCATCATTTACCTAAGTTATACATATTTAGTTCTCTTAATCTTCCCTCATAAGTCAGTCCTCCAAACCCATTAAGAATTTCTATTACTTATCTCTGAATTCCATCTTTTCTTTTCCTTTTTTTTTTTCCTTCCACGTGTTTCTGAACACTTCCAAGTGATCATAGCTGACAGGATCATTTTAGATGTGGATTTTCTATTGACACCAAAGGAAGGAAGTGTCTTTGATCTAGAAGTGACATACAGACTATAGTATGTGATATTGTCCACTATCATTTGAAAGTGTCTTTTGACATTACTGCCTTTCAGCTTCATATGTCCTGCTGAACATTCAGACGTTTGCCTCTGTGGCTATTCTCTGCCTGTATTTTAAGAGCTAAATCATTCAAGGTGCTAGGCATGGCTAATCCTCCCCAGCAGGGAATCAGGTGACTGGGAAAATTACTAAGGGGATCAGCACACCCTAGGATCTGTTGTGATTTATTATCCATTCCTCTTCATGTGTGAAATCTTCGTTCCTGCGCTGTTTAAGATCAGATCTTCTACTTTGCTAGACAACTCTTCCATCTTGATGCAACTGACATTTATCATGGACATTCCTCCTGCAAGTCCTCAGTGCTTTGGGGGATACACTGTTCATCCAATGTAATATGAATTCAATTCTCAAAGGAAAAATTTCTGCTAGAAGCTGTATCAAATGTTTAACTGAAACAATCTACTATACACTCATTGTTCACTAATTTTTAAGTTGACCAACAGAAAAAAAAAAAAGTGATCAAAATATCTCTCCGGTAGTGATTACTACACACTTTAGCTTGTGTTGTCTCTTTGTCAGGAAATTGTACTTCTTTCACTTCACAAGGACAAGAGCCTTTTTAAAGCCAGTGCACTGAAGCTTTGTAAATCACACAGATCTTGTTGTAATTAATTTCACTGTTTCTTTTTCACTTCAAAGATTACATCCTTATACCTTTTGTAAAAATTGGAAGTTTTAGACTTAAATTCACATGCTGTTTGTTTTTAACTTCTTACTCAGGAAATCAGTCCCACAGCAGTGGATGGGAAAGTGCACCTGGATGCAAGTGACAGCAGTGTTTCTGGTTTACTTGTTTGAGAGAATCTACTTGAGACATAATGTATTTGTGAATTTATACAGGAATTTGTCCATGTTTAAGAAAAGCAGACTGATAGGTGGTCATAGCACTGGGTAGAGTCTTGGGACGTTGTGGTTCAAGGCTGACCTTTACTGCAAACTATTTGTGTGGCTTTGGACAGGCAGTTAAATCTTTTTCCAGCCTTTGCATGCCTTGCCTTGTTCCTAAAAAATTTATACTTGAGCCAGGCTCTTAAAGCATGCTTGTACAATGCAACGGTAGCTCAGCTTAGAGCTTTTTGCCAGACAAGCAGTGGAGGCCCAGGTTCTTGGCACCTACCTTTGTGCCTCTTCCTCTGTGCTGCAACAGACAGGACCTTTGAGAAGCCTTTGCCATCTTTCTCCTGCCATATTCCCAGACCACCTCATTTCACCTTGCTTTCTGTTCATGCACACAGAGTACATGTCTTGTGGTTCTCAACCCTAAGTAGATAAAGGTCTGTTAATTAAGAAGATTACTTCATCTCTGGCTGCTTGCAGAAGAACTTGATCCTACTTCATGCTATTCCACTGCCTGTAGTTAATGAACAAATCAAATTGAGAAAGAAGGGTAAGGAGAAAGAAATAGGAGATAAGAGACAATACTTGTTTGCTCCTAACGTCACTTAGAGGATAAAAGAAACTATTCAAAGTCAAAACATATGGAAAACAGCATCTGGTTATGGGAGCCTGGATGTTAATTGTTCTGACAGCTGAAATTTGTCTCCAGAAATCTCATGAAGCCAGCTGGTATTGTAGAGTTTTCTCTGGCTTATATTGTGACTCTTACAAGTTTCTGGAGACTTCCAGTCTCAGGATGATCATCTTGCAGGAGCAGCTGCTGCTTAAAGATTTTCATTTCTATATCAGCTGGAATCAGGAAATACAGTCTTTGTGGGTTTGGATTTGATTTGTAATATAAAAGTCCTAAGGTGGCTTCAGATGCACTTACCTAAATTTAAACTTAACAAAACCCAATGGAACTTAGCAAAGAGAATCTAATGTAGTCTCGTTTACAATTCTTGCATGCTAGGTGAGGAGAAAAACTTGATCATCAGTAACAGAAAGGTATTGAGGTTGATTTTGAGAGGTGTCTTAAAGGTTCCACTCTGAACTTCTTGAACTGGAAAAATGTGGGCTAGCAAACTTGGTAAGAACAATAACTCTGGAGAGGATAATTACAATAGTCTGCTCCTGAATGGGCTAGAAGCTGACTAATAATAGCTCTTTCCAACATTTATTTGAGTGCCTTTTTCTTTCAACCTTGAGCTGCAAAAGTCAGAATTCTCTACCGACACTTGTGCTCTGTCTCAGAGAAGAAAGAATATGAGGCTGTTTGGAGTGCATTCAAGTTTGTCTTTAGAAGAAGCTACTTGTATGTTCCTGAGACAAAACATAAATAACTAATCATTTAATGGTGCTATCAACAAGATGTTCACTGCATGGCCCTGGCATTTTTTTAAGAGTGAAAATACCAACTTTTCTTATGTTTTAAAGTACAAATACATTTCCTGCACACAGAAATAATGTTATTTTTCCAGGAAATGTCTGTTCTTCACCCTGGTGAAAGATAATGAGCAGTAAAAAAAAACCCAAAACAACCCTATGTGGATGCAGAAAGGCAAGGTTTGGAAGAAGTTGTATGTGGTAGAACAGTCTAATTTGTTTAGAGACGGTTTTGCTTTAGGTTTATTTTAATAAGATTCAAGGCATTCAAAGTGAATGTTGTTTAACAGTAGCATAACCTCTGAATACTAATTGAGAATTCTTGAAGAAGTATCCCCAAAAGAAGTGGATCCAAAAATGAAAATAAAATGTAGAGAAGGACAAGTTACTGAAACAGCTAAGTATTTTAGAGAATCCACTGAGTTATTCATATGCTGCTAACAATAGAAAGAACTCCAAAGGCAGGACCCAGAACAGCAGGTACAGAGTCTAATTAATGCACATACTCTAAGGAGTTTTAACCCATAACTGTCTGAATGCNACGGTTTTGCTTTAGGTTTATTTTAATAAGATTCAAGGCATTCAAAGTGAATGTTGTTTAACAGTAGCATAACCTCTGAATACTAATTGAGAATTCTTGAAGAAGTATCCCCAAAAGAAGTGGATCCAAAAATGAAAATAAAATGTAGAGAAGGACAAGTTACTGAAACAGCTAAGTATTTTAGAGAATCCACTGAGTTATTCATATGCTGCTAACAATAGAAAGAACTCCAAAGGCAGGACCCAGAACAGCAGGTACAGAGTCTAATTAATGCACATACTCTAAGGAGTTTTAACCCATAACTGTCTGAATGCAAGCAGTAGTGTTGCAACAGCAGGATTGTTTCTAGTTATATTCCTGTCTTTCACCAGTGAATCACAAGGCAAGAAAACCACCTTCTATGTTTCCTTTGGTTATTACCACACTGGAAACAAGAAATCTTGAAGAAGTCGTGGTGATGATGATGATGATGATGATGATGATGATATTATTATTATTATTATTATTATTATTATTATTATTATTATTATTGTTGTTGTTGTTGTTGTTGTTGTTGTTGTTGTTGTTATTGTTATTATTAAATATATATTGGATAACAGAAATATGTTGGACTTTTCTTCGAGGTAATGAGTAGGATGAAGTGAGCTAAGCTGAGAGGTGATCAGGATTTTAACTTGAACTTGATGTTTCCTTACTGAGTAGAAGCTGGAACCCGCTATTCTCATTCTTGAGTCATCCCTAGAGTCTGGCCATGACTTTCTCATCAGTGACTGAGTTCTGAAATGCTGCGAACAGTGTTTCTTGGTCCAAAAAAACCACTCGATCAAGCATTTCACTTTAAAGTCAGCTTTTTATACTTTAAAATCAAAAGTATGCCCTAATTGTTTGATAGATAGGGCCTCAGGGCATGCATCTCTCCTTACTACATGGAGTTCACAGTTATTAGGCCACAAATGAGAAGCTAAATTGAGGCTGGTCTATTTTAAAATAAGTTTTTAATTCTAATTCAAAGCATCAAACATTTGCAGGCTGTATTAGGCATATCAGTAATCTCTTTGGTAGACAACCACCTTAACCAGTAATCTATATTCTTATTTCTCTAATGGGGAGTCTATTCATTGGCAGTTTGTTGTGTGTATGGAAATTAGACACATGATCTGCGAAATAAAAAGTTCTGCATGGATAGACTTGCAGAAACTTGAGCAAAGAATTTTGAGTTGACTTGGGCTCAGATGATCAAAAGTATCTCAGAAGTTTCAAGATGAAATTTAAAGCTAAAATGTTGCAGTTATGAGAAAACAGGACCTGGTATATGCTATGTCAAATCAATGGTTCATTCTTATCTTGAGCTTACCAGTCAGCAAAGGATGGTTCAAAGCAACTTGCAAGGAACTTTCAAGACCCCAGGAGAAACTTATCTTTGTGTGAATTGAAGCCAGAAACTGTTCCCTCATCCTGGGGAAAAAAGTTTGAGAGATCAAAAGCTTTCCAGTTCAGCAGTGGGATGGAGGCAAGGTAGCTGTGGTGTTACTGAAGAAGAAATAGAGATGCACCCTCAGGGGTCTGCCAGTGACAATGCACTCTGCTCTGATGTGTAGAAGCCCTGGGCTTGAGACTCTGCTTGCCTGACTCAGATTACAGTCTGGACTACTGGCTGTCCTGGAATAAGTTTCTCTTGCTGTAGGCTTTGATCAGAAATTGCATCATGGGGCTGAGAAACACTTCTTGGTGAAATATTTCATTGAAACTTCCTATGAGAAATGTAGTCTTTTTAAAGCAGGTGTTTTGTTTAAAAACTTACTTGTTATGAAAATAATCAAGATAAAACCATTGTCTGTGTTTTGTTGAAATGCTTACATACACTAACAATTACTCAAGTCTCTCTGCTGTCTGCCTGGACACTGCAAAATGTAATTAAGCACTGCTTAGTCTGAGGAAGGACTCTGATTTGGATTGTGCATATCCATGTCTCATTTTGAAATATCATGAATGCATTTTAAGTGAGGTAATATTCCGTAAATATGGTTAACTTCTGTGTTTCCAGATTTGGACTCTTAATTTGTTTTTTAATATTGGTTCATGGATGTATATGAGTGTGCCTTATGTATGCTTTTACATACAGACCCCTATCAAGATATCTATAGTGGGAAAATGACAGCATTATAACAGTTAATGGAAAATAACATGAGAGCAAAAAGAAAATTAGCATTCCACACAGCAGGACATTTCGGATGTTAATCTGCCTTGCAATATAATTGACAGGGAAGCTGATATCTGGGAAGATTTTTATTCCTATCTTTTTCTCTAAGCAGTTAGTGTTCAGTAGTTGTGCAGCAGGGGAGATGGA
>VXBL01001813.1:5003-28613 GCA_013400195.1 Aramus guarauna
CCCCCCTCATAATCTAAGTGAGGAAACACATGTACAGAGACATCTTTGACATGGAAGTTGCTACATCACTGTGCTCAGGGCGTTGCGTTTTAACTAGTTATATGGCCCATGGAATATCAGATGCAAGGAAGTAAATGAAAAGGAATTGGATTGAGTTTCTCCTCCGCCTCTGTGTGCCAGGTGATACCGTCAGTCAGTTCTTAGCACAACTGATGGGATCCGGTGGTTTCAAATGCACATGCTGACAGTAGGTTAAAAAAGTAAAGTAGAACAGTTGCTATAGTACCAGTGTTTAATCAACATGCATAACAGTGTAAACTGTTTGTTTAAAGTTTAATTTATTGTTAGGAGGCACCTGTGAGATTATTGTGAAACCCCAGATAAAATTCCTGTAAATCCACGATCTCTTTGTTTTCTTGGATTTCTTTTTTGTCGTTGTTGTTAAATTGTTCTTTCTTTCCTTGAGTATAGTTTTGTGCACGGTAACTCAGCCTAGCAATAGACATTTATCTTGAACTATCCCATTGAAAGACATGTAGCAGAGGTACAACGGCGTTTAAATTTAGAGCCAAAGACAACAAGGCAGATCAGTCTCTTGTTGTGTAATTAAAACATGCCCTGCCTAGAGAGCCCAAGGGTCAGGTTGAACATATTATGCAATATGCATCTGAGTGTGTACATTTTACAAACATGAAGGGATTTAGAGTATTAAAAACATAAGCCTACTGGCACTTAGTTTGTTATTCGTCCTGTTTTCCAGAGGAGGAAGTAAGATAAGGTTGTGCTAAGAACTATTTAAAAATATATCTGCTAATTATGGAGTCTCAGTTTTTGTGTTCAACTCTCGTACCTTAGGTTCAGTTTTTGGAGGCTCTGATCTTTGGTAGCTGCGGCAGTTTGGCTCTGTTGGCCTTCCAGAGTTGCGTGACGTTCCTTGGGCAGAGCAGGGGAGGGCCTTGTGTGGGTGGTCTGCATGGTCTGGTTCTCCACGTTTGTTGGTCTTTTCACCAGTAAAGAGAAGAGAGATGCAATTGGTTCACTTTGGATTGTTCGATGTACACATGAAAGAAAACCTTTAGTAGATTGACTTGGGAACTGGAAAAGACTGGAGAGGTTCTCGCATTTTGCATTGGGCTCATTTGTATTGCTCTGGACACAGAAGGGGACAGTGCCCCCCTGCATCAGGGGTCTCTGAAGGGGAAAATATCAGAAGGTAGCGTAGCCCAACCCTTCTGGGCACTTCAGCAGCGTAGTCCCAGGAGTCTTTCAGACTGAACAACGCTCTGGAGCTGTCCTTGTACCGGCTGCTTGGTCTCTCTGAAACCTTGGCGGCGCGGCATGGCAGAAGAGATCCACCGGGGTCCTCAGCTTCGACCTGCGCGGGCCAATACTGTGCTGAGCGATGAGTTGTCCAGTGTCAGTGCTTTCTAACCCAGGAGGGGCTGGGTTCTCCAGAGCGGGGCACGGTCCCTCACCACGCAGCTGTCTTCTGTCTTGGGTGAGGACTCGCCCCCGTCCCTCCAGCACAAAGCATACTCTCCACGGAAAGTCCAAGGTGGTGAAAAGGTGGCAGCTTGCTGAGTGCCAGAGCAATGGTGTCAGGATTCGTGCGGCAGATGAGTGTGCTTGCTGGCCTTTTCCGCAAACTCTTTGGTTTCTTGCAGAGTACATTCGGTTTTTATTTAGCTTGAGCAAATCTGTCACATAGAGTAAATCTGATGATTTTGGGTAAAGTGTAGTGTACTTAGAGGAGGGAAAAAAGAATCAATGCAAGCTGTACATCAGACAAACTGCTGCCATATGGTGACAGCCAGCAAAAACATACTAGAGTAGTGCAAGCTTTCTAGCCTGTAAATACCACAGAAATCATGAATCTTGCTCTGTACAAGTTTTGTGCAATTGAATTTATTAATATGTATGTGGGACAAGCATTATTGGGTGTTTATTTAAATAAATATCCTAGAGTCACTGTTGTGTTCAAATAAGTGGTCCCTGAAACAGGTAGGACAGTTCCTAGTCTTGCTGCCATGGATTAGTTTTCCTGAGTGGTTTGTGAGTTCTGTTGGTGTAACGGCCAAATGGAGAACTGGTTTTTGAAACAAGATTTTTTGTTCGTGAACAAATTAGTGCTTGGACAGGCAACATTTTAACAGACATATAGCTGAATCCTAGTTGAGAAAATGGTTCAAAACAGGAGGGAAGACTTAAGCATATTTTTTGACACCTGAAATTGAAGCCACTTAGTTTTCTGTGTAGGTGTTCCAAGTGATGAATTTGATATGCAGTCCCTCTGATGGTGGGAGTATTAAAGAAAAGGGAGGTGCCATAAAGAAATGGATGGAAATGTGGATACTGAAGGAGGCTTTGGCTGAAAACACAAATAAGTAGTCTTCATCAGAACAAAGATTTGCACCCAAGTTAATAATGTGTATACTAGCTTTCAAGCCAGTGAAAACACTATGGAAAATGTCCTGTCTTAAAAATCTGTTTTGGTGCTAGCAGCTTCTGCTAACGTAAGTAGACTGAAGAAAGCAGGTTTTTTGTGTTAGATACCAGACAGTAATGTCTGAGAGCTGGCAATGGAGACCATGTGTAGGCGAAGTCCGGTAAGTGATATGCCTGGAGCCGGAGGTTGGGCTAGATGGCCTCTGGAGGTGCCTCTCAACCCAAGTTATTCTTACAGGTCTTTGCAAAAGCTGCCAGAAACTTTGTGGCTGCCACATCTATCAGCAGTCAGGAGGCGACCGAAGGAAGGGGAGCATGGGGCGTGTGGTGGGCAGTGGGAGCATGCAGTGGTGCCCGAGTTCTGGGACCTCTCTCTTCAAGAAGGCCCGTGGGAGGGTGGCCAGGGAGCTGGGTCTGTGCCTGCCAGACTCAGCCATCAATCCATCTCCGAACACTGTGTGGCGTGGTGCTGACCTGCTGAAGGTCAGAGTTTATTATCTGAGGCGGTTGTTGTGGGAGCTGGTCTTGGAGGAAGCCTGCAGAGCTGGGCTCTGTTGGACCCTGTGCCTTGGTGGTGGTGTGCTGTTCGATGCTGAGCGGCTGTATCTTATGTAGAAGTCACTTGTTTCTGATACGAATCTTCTGGAGGCAATAAAGATGTTACCTTTACATAATCTAATGGGCATTTATCTGACAAAATGCTGGGCATGATTCATCAAGACAGCATTTTCTGCAGCAAACTATTGGGTAGGTTTTTATAACTTAAGCTGTAATTATTTGGCTGTCAAGGGGATTATATGCATCTGTATTGATTTTATTTCAGAATTCTTGAAACCTACAATAGCCTTACAGACAAACACCTGGTTGGATATTTCAACAATACCAGGATACGACGACACCTTCAGAGATCAGGACTGGTGAGATTGAAAAGTTTCTTTTTCTGAGGAAAAAAAAAGAAAAGAATTCTTTAATATTGCACAAGTCGAACCACTGAGGGTTCTGTTGTTTATTTGTTAGAGGCATGTTTGTCATTGGTAAGAATCTGACCAGCTAGTCAAACATGTGAAATTATGCTGTGCCAGATCAAAGCCACACGGTCACATTGAGACTGAGGGTGGGTTTGTTCAATCCAAGTATTTCCCACTGCATTATTATCTACTGTTGGTCAGCTAGGTACCACAGGAACCCAGGCCTGTGGTGCATAAGGCTGTGCTCAGCTCCCTGTGCTCAGTGGTTTTTGAAACACTAATAACAGCTGAGGAAATACTGTAGCTGGCATTGAGCACATTTCATGATGTCAAGGTCCGAGGGCCACCTGGGGCTATGAAGATGCTGGCATGTGGGCTGCTGGTGGATGATGATTGTATACTAGAAGTGATGTGCTAACAGTCAATCTGGAGGCCATACTCCATAGAATATCATGTTTACACTTCCACTGCACTTTCTGTAATGCAACAGCCAGAATGCTTATCTGCGAGAAACTGGGAACAGTGGCTGACATGGATTGGTGATGCATGTAAATATTGGAGAGCCTTGGCTTGGCCCTGAGCTTCTGCTCGGTAATGCAGTTTCAGTAAGTTATTGTGTATTACTGCACAATTACAGTGACATGAGTATATTTGTCAATCTGCTTGTATTTCACATCCAAGCAGAAGAAGATATTTTGTGGTGAGGTTTTGATAAATTCAGAATGTTTTTATGTTTCTGCTCCATTTTTCTTTTTTTGCTCATTGGAGTTCACCTCTGAAAAATCTTTCAGTTTACAAATATACAGAATCATATTGATTCTTTTAGTTGTTTTTTTTAAACTGTGAGTCTAAGCGTCTTTGAGTCTACTAGTTGTTTAAATAGCTTCAGTGTTGTTTTTCAAAAGTGTTTAATGGAAAACTGGAGGATTTGGTAAAGGTGAATGTGCCGAACATTTTAAAAAGTACATACACACTCCTGGGTGTGACTCTGTTTATCATAGGCAGACAGAACCCTTACGCAGTAGGAAGGCAAGTATTTAATTCCCCTCCACTGTTGGGCAATGGCCCATGAAGAGTAAGGCTGAGCCCTCAGCTGTTAGGAAATGTGACTGCTACTCTTCTGCTCTTCTCGTTTGGCTGATGGGGTCCACAGGGTCAAAGAAAGTGCCATTCTGTGCTGGGAAGTTGAGTGCCAGCATCATGGCAGAAGCAGCGGGGGTAGCTAACTGGGAGGAGAAAGTAGTCTTTCTGGGAAATGGCACTCTGCTTCAAAACATACTTTATTCTGTCTTCTCCTTTTTAGTTACATTATATTTTTTTATGGCAGATCTCAAGGAGTGGAAGAATAATATCTGAGGAAGAATACCGACTAAATGCTATGAGGAGGAAGCACCAACAAGACGTCCAGGAGGGCCTGGCTCAGGCCATATTTCATAAGGACCTTGACAGGGAGGTACGCATTTACTAGAGATGTGTAAGCCTTTTCAGATACTTCCCTACTGACAACCAGTGGCTGTTAACTCGTACTGAACTGTTTTCCATAGCTGTGCCCTCATGCTCTCCTGAAAGGCTCTCTCCTGCTGGGAAAAAGCACAATCTTTGTGCTTGATGTCCCCCACATGAAACCTCCACTGGCCTCTAGCTGTTTAACCATACTGTTGTTAGAACACTGTCCTGGTCACTTACTGCACTTTGGCAGTCATTGGGTTGTGGGATGATATTCACAGGGCTAGTTTGCTTAAAAAAATTCTAATAAAAACAAAATAGTTTGAACATGGTTATGTATCTTATCTGAGTACAAAATTTGGGCACATTCCTGTTATGTATCAAGAATGGAGTTGGTCCCTAGAACTTTACAAATGCTCAGTCGTTCCCTTGCCGTTGTTAATATACACAGGTATAATGCAAATGGATTGAACCAACAGTAGTTTTATAATAGGGCTCAATGAGGATAATGACGAGGGAGTGGGCAAGTGGTAAGCAGAACAGAAGCATTCATTGACATCTCATAATGTCCATTAATGAGATTTCTCTTTCTCTTACATTGATAGCGTCATCATCAGCTGGAAATAAGGAAACTTGAAAATTCTGTGGGGAAGGAGAGCTTGCAGAAAATCAAGGTAAAGCTTGTATGCTACTGAGTACTGATGGGACGTGGCAGTTTTGCTCTGTGTTAAATAACAGCCATGAGTCAGGCCAGAGATCCACTGAGCCAAGAGTCCCGTCTTTGATGTTTATGGAAAAAGTACAAGAAAAAGGCAAGCAGAGGATGATCCTGCCCCAGGTTACATCTCCTTCCTCTGTCCAGCAGTTCAGGAACTTCTACTCATGCACCAGGTTCCTTTTGAATCTACTTACTATTTTGGTTCTGCAGTGTTCTTGGTTGTGGAATTTAATTATGAATTGTATGAAATGGTACTTCCTTGCATTTCTGCACAATAATTAATGTATCTGCTGTCTGATAATTCTGTTTGATGCTCCATTGTTTTAGTTATGAAAAAAGTGAATAACTGTTCTGCTTTTCCAAGGCATTTGTGGTTTTACATACCTTTTGCATATTCCTCCTCAGTTTTCCAACCTGAAGACCCTCAGTCTATTGCATCTTTCATACATGAGCCATTCCAGGCTTCTCATTACTGTTGCCATTTTTTTACCTTTTCTAGTTCTACTATTTCTGTTTTGAAATGGGGAACCAGAATGGGATGAATTATTCAAGATATGTGTTGCAGTTCTCCTAGTAATTCTAGACACTATCTGCTTTTGACTGCTACTGAGCTCACGTTTTCAGTCGTTTGCCTCTCCACATGATATTTAGCAGAACCAGCGTGTAAGTAATGAAAAGAGGTTTCAGAAGTCTTCACTTTGATGTCATGTAGGTAGAGCTTGATTCTGTGGTTGTTAGAGTCATGGATATCCCACAGAAGTAATTGATTCTTCTCCCCATGAAGTCACTTGGACTCATTTGGGAAAAGTTGTTCTCCTTTTGGCTGAAATATACTCAACATCTTATTTTTATATTTGGAGCCTGCACATATCGAGAAGAATGCACTGAGAAGCTCACTACTTCTTTGAGCAGTTGAAAAAAATGTCAAATCTTTTTAATTTTAAATAATAAATGTATGAGCAATTCATTAAGTAAAGAAAGGAGGAGATTTTAATGAAAAACACTGATCACTATGGTAATTGCAAAGGCATTATTTATTGACTGAACTCCTGCTGATAGAAAGTCACCACAGTGGAAGTAGTGACTAAGGCACCCTATCTTGGACTTGGATTATTTTGGAACATAAACCCAAACTGCCTCCTTTAGTGAGAAGTGTAAGGGAGATATCTGCAGATGTATGATCTGTATGTTTGCTGTGATGCCACAATGGGACACAGGAACCCGACTGGAATTAGCAGTGTAATTTAATTCTCGCTTCATACATTCAGTGTATTCAGCTGAGTAGCTAATCTAAAAGGAAAGGAGAAAAGACAAATGACTGAGCAAGGGAGGATGAGAGGTGGAGCTGTCTGTTTCCAGAAGGGTAATCAGCCCAGTGTGGAGATTTTGAGAAGAAAAGGTAGGAAGGGCAGCAGTCAGAGCAAGGAAGTGGAAGGTGCACTCAAATTTAGAAAAGAAAGAGACCTTCAACCAAACCAAGAATTGGGAGATACACAGAAACAGGCAGATGAATTGAATTTGAGGGGATGAGCAGCTGGAGAAGGCTGCAGGGGAATGAATCAGAGATGGGAACAAGTCTTTTCCTTCGTCCCTCTCTCATTCTCCCTGTGATTTCCTTTCCTTCCTTAGCTAAGTGATCCATCAGGTCTAGGCAAGCTGATCGTCATAGCTGTCCGATGAAAGACGGACGGAAGGCAAGCTCAAACATTGCTGTTAGAGTATGTAGTACCTCAGAGATGTAAATTTCTCTTCTTTTAGGTGAAACAATCCACAAGATCAGCGGAAGATGCCAGACCTATGCGGTTCCCACATCCACCACTTGGTCCAAGAAATCATTATGGGCTCCAGCCTTTAGTGGCTGGAGAACCAGCTGGTCGCTCACAACTGGTGAGTTTCACCAACTGCTCCATGTGCTGCAATGTAAGCACACACAGCTGAAAGTGTGCACATATACCTATGACATCTGTGCTTAGGCTAGAGCTCTGACTGCCCTCACTGATCCAGAGTAGGGCCTCATCCTTCATCACTTGAGGCTGATTTCCTGTTTGCAGGATCATGTCATTAAAGAGAAATCTTGAGAAGCTGGTGAGCAGGAACGGCACATCAGAACTTGGGAAAAAATAGCTTTGCTTTGTGATAAATTTGTTTTAATTTTTCCCTTTTATCTCCCTTGTCACCCAAAGTTAGGCCGGTATCAGTGCATTGAGTATTGTCAATGAATACTGTGACTGTAGACAAGTTTACACATGTTATAAAGTCCTGAAAATGATGGAGGTCTTTTAGAAAGCAGAGTTGAAGGGGTGAAGTAAGACTAAAGCCCATTCCAGAAGGCCCTGCCTTGGAGCTGTGGTTCAGAAGCCTCTTACTCTATTTAACAGGCAGAGAAGGAATGTTAATATACTCTTGAAATACAATGATACTAAAGTCTAAGGTCAAAAGTCAAATATATAGTTCAGTTTTAACTGGTTCTTCATTTCAATAATGATAATTGGTGCAGATTGAAGAGAGACTTCCAGTCCTGAGTGACCGTCTCCTCTCCGTACGGAGGGCACCTGGACCTCCAGTTGATTATGCTGGTGGACACCCTCCTCATCAACGCCAGTGCAAGGAACCTGTCTTTTCTAAGACGGTGAGTTAACTCAGTTAAACAGGTTTTTTTAGGTTTTAACATTTTAGCTTGGTATTCTGAATGGAAAACAAGGAAAAGATGAAATTAAAAAGTCAGAAAAATGCTGAGTATTGGACAGAAATAGCCATGCTTTTGTCATGCATTCTCGTTGTCCATGTGCTGATGTCACCAAAACAGCACACTGCTACAGCTTCTCTGAGTTCATGAAGTTTGCTTCAAGGCTGCACTGTGAAGAGACAGTAGCAAAACCTGTATTTATGGCCAAGTGTTATTTTGGATGCTCCAGGTTTTGGATGCTCAGTTAGACATGCCTAAAGGGGTCTGGCTTTTTGGAGCAGACTGGAACATTTACTTTCCTGAAGGTACCTGAGAATCACTTATCCCTTCCAAATATCTTGATGGGTGCTGGTTTTTTCCTTTTTTTTTCTTTATGATGGTGCTCTGCAATGGAAACTATACACTGAGATTTTGTAGCTGTTTTCTTTTTCTTTTTCCTTTTCTAGACTTCCCAGCGACCAAATACAGCTCCAGGAAATACACAACACCCACTTCGACTCCCACCACTTCACAGCTGTGCTGTGGTAGGGTCTGTACCAAAGACTTCAAGCTCTAAACAGAAGTGCCACACACTTGAACATGATCAGCAGTTTGCCAGTGGGGTGAGGCCATATTTCATTCTGAAAAGAATATAATTTTAGGGACAGCTTTATAATACTGCTTTAGTACTGTAGTTCCCAGAACTGTATACTGCAGGCAACATGATGGTTGTCAGCTTTTATTTAAACTCTCCTTTTTAACCTCCCCTTAATTTTCAAGACATTGTTTTACTGGTCTAATGCCCAGTTCTTGATCACAGTGAGGAAAAATATGGTGACATCTTTTATAGTATAAAATGTCTCTGCATGCAAAATTTTCTCACTCTACATAGATTTTCTGTTACATGGAGAAGGAGGCAGCCACCTGGTTAACACCAGTAACTCATGAATATTTTCACACAGTCTTAGAAGTTTTCATCTTCATCTATAGCTGCAAAGGAGCAAAAAACTCCTTCCTTTTTTTTTTTTTTTTGACCATTCCTCCTACTAAGTCACACTAGGGGGTTCAGAGAAGGAGAGCTTTTTGGAATAGCCAAACATGATCTTGATGTGTACGCAGTTACTTTTAGGTGAGACTTGGACTTGTCTTCTGATCTAGAAAAACATTATGTAATTGACTTCGTGTTAGGAGTTCTGTGGGACTGGAGGATTTTGGAATGAGACTGTGACCTGCTACCACTGACTGGCAGACACTGTAAGAATAGCCCCCTTCTGCTGTGCATTTGCTCGGTATTGTGATGCTCATGAGCCTTTCTCCAAGAATTTGCTGGCACTATCTATGTCTAGTCAAATTACAGGTTATTACATTGTTTTTTTAATGCTTGCTACTGACAAAACAGCTAAATCAGTCATAGATTATGAAGACATGATGCCGAGCTCAGATCCAAAGCATGCAACATTTGCAGAATTTATTCCCTAGGGATATCTTGCTTTTCAGGGTCCTGGAGCCTCTGTTAGCATTTCATCCTGAAGGAAGACTAAACCTCCCCTACAAATGGGAAAGAAGCATTCTGAACCACAACTTGTGTAATTGATGCCAAATGATGTTACTGTTGAAGATTCTGGCTGCTTTGGAATTTGCTTGCCAGCTGAGGGAACACAGCAGTGCTGTGGGGTTGTGCGATATTCTGTCTCCTTGTGATCAGAACTCTGCATGGTTACAAGCACCACGTGGTTTGCAATGTTGTATATATCTATGGGGGTGACATTTTCAAGCAATCTGCCTGTTGCTTTGCAAATTAAAATAAAAGGTTTTAGCATAGAAATGGTTTCATGAACAACATTGCAAGCACCAAGTTAGGGAATTGTTCTAGAAGTATGTGTGTTACTAAATGTAAAGAGCAGTCAAACCCTGGCTGGTTCAATATGCTTGGTAGCTATTTTTGCATAACCTATTTAACCTGGTTAAAATGTTTTTGCAGGGGGAGAGGAGTGAGTTAAGAGTTATGAATTCAAGGGAAAATGTGACTGGTATATCCTCACATCAACTCCCCGTCATTAACAATTATATGATACCAGTGCCACCTCCGCCCCGGCAAAAAGGAGATAAGAGTGTAAATGGGATGCCCAGAGGGAGACGATTTCATCCCATCACTGCACCAAATGGCTCAGAGCAACTTTTAACCAAGGTAAGTTATCTCTGTCTACTTCTCTGTTTACACATGGGTATATTACCTTCCTCACTGGTGTATTTGCCTAATGCTGAAAGATGTGTATACCTAGTTTGCATAAAGATTCACTGAATTTTTGAAAGAAAGAAAATTTATAACTATTAAAATACATAACTGCTACACATCTCTATATATACTAAAACATTTGGTGTTTTTCATCAGCTGGGGGGAAGAAGGGTGCTTGAACAAAACCACCACTGGAACTCTTACTCAAAGCCTTCCATTTTAGTCAATCTGTCTCTGATCACATCTAGTACCAGAACTTCAGAGGGATATATGAAATGCCTTGAGTGTATGAAAACTTCATCTGTTAGACTGTCTCTCCAGCCAGTTTTGACTCCTGTAAATTAAATTGTAGGAACCCAGGACTGGCAGGAACGATATGGGTCATTAAACACAATCTCTGCAATTTTTGGCAATTCAATGCAATGGATTTTCAGTTCAAAATATTTTTCTGCCTTTCTGCATGCTACAAAACACTTTCCAATTTAAGAAATTTCAGGTCTGTCTTAAAAGACTGGAAGCTTCAAGTGTCTGCTGTGTATATATGATCTTTGTGCTCACCTTCTGTTAGAGTTGGAAGCTGAATGCATTTTTCATGTATCTCCTGCTGCAGAATTCTGGAGGATTCCCGAAGCCCTCGTTACGCAGCAACGCACTTGTTACCATGGTCTTTCTAGGAAGAAGTGTGCATTTATCTCGCAATGACACTGATTACAGAGATGAAATCAAAGTCTATCAGCAGCATTGTGGAGGAGAAAACCTTTGTGTCTACAAAGGCAAGCTATTGGAAGGAGGTAAGGGTAAAGAGTCAAAGAGTTCATATTGATTGTGGCAACATTTTNTGATGTGATACCAAATGCTTTCAGCTGAGTTCAGTCAAGATACACACCTCCAGGGATTTTTATACCCTTTGCCTCCACACTGAATCTGGATCTACTGTTTCATGACTGAGAGTGAGGTTACAATTACTTTTGCAAGTTATGGTAGAAGGAATTTAGAGAACTGATTTAACAAAATACTGTAGCTTAGATTAATTTTGTATAGAGACGTATGGTTAATAAAGTGGTTGTAGCAATAAACTGTCCTTAAATAGGGGTTATCCGTTTCTAACATGCTCTAATACGTCAGTGCATGTTGCTTATTATTCCAGAAGGAAAAGTACGTAGTGGGAGCCCAATTCCCATCTCTTTTACGTGAGTGTGATTGCATCACACCAGTAAAAGGTGAATTGTGTTCTGGGAAATTGTGAAGAGGAAATGCCTGGGAGATTTTCACCTACGAGGAGGAGTGATTCCACAGATTATGCCCCTCATTCCAGCTCACAGAACCTGCTGCGTTTGCGTTTGCATTTTCACTGGATACGGGAAGATGGTGCAGAGATGCCTGCACTTCAGCCTGTCCCCTGAGGTTATGGGTGCACTGCGGTGTTAGGCATGTGCTGGAGCTGTGCCCAGCCGTGCGGAAGGTGTCCTTTGTGAGTGCTCCTGTTGACCCTGTTTGGGAACCCGCTGAGTACAGCGTGGCTTCCTCCCTGCTGATGTGTGCCCAGTCTGCTTTGGAAGGTACCAGGCTTGTGGGTTAAGGGAGCACAACCCAGCCCCCTCGGCACGAGCTGGATAGCAGCCTCAGTGCCCTCACGGAAGGCTTGGATGCCCAAAGTGCCCTGGCAACATAGCCTGAAGTGGCTCGTGGCTCCAGAAACAGCATCTTTCAGCTGCTCAGTCTTGCTCTGAGTACAACCGTATTAGTGCAGACCCAGTGCCGTAGTAGTGCAGCGGTACTCATCTGGAGCCGGGCTGCACTCTGCAGGAACACCTGCGTTATGCTGCGGGAGATCTAACTTGCTGCTGCACTGCACCATTTAGACACACGCCAGGAACCCTAAACTTTCTGTGGTAATGCACACTCTTGTAGGGCAAGTGACAGAGTTAATCTTTTTGCGATGGGATGCTCTGGTTTCTGTTCTGCTGTTGTATGAGTGGCCAAACTGACGAGGTACTTGTCACAGGTGTGTCCAGCTTGGTACGCTGGGGTTGGAGGGTGGCAAGGCTGTTGTCTGGGAAGGAGGTAGAGTTTTACCAACTAATTAATACAACTGAGAACCCAACCCAGAGGGCTGGGTGCTTTGGTGGCGATGCAGATGAGAGACAACGGTTGCAATAGGCTGACAGCAAAGCATAACCTTTCTCTTTGAACTCTTTTCTTTCTACAATTACAGAAGCCTTTCAGTTCATCTCAAAGAGACACCATGGTTTCCCATTCAGCCTCACCTTTTTTCTCAATGGGATACAAGTGGACAGGTTGAGCTGTTGCTGTGAGTACAAACGTCAGAAGCATTCCAGGCTGGGAGGCAGACATGGATACTTTGGGTTTCTTAATGTGGAGGGAGCATCTCCTTGCTACAGGTATGGAGACAAATACGCTTTGCTCACAAGGACTTAGCAGCCTAGTTTTTAGGGAGTTTATCACTTGTTTCCTCTTTTTTAATCTTTCTGGCACCCCACAGCTCTGTAGAACCTCATCTGTTTCTTGAAAGGCGCAGAATTGAGCTTATCCGTCTGGGTCCCACACCCAAGGATGCCATCAAAGTCAGCTACTTCTGTGCTGCCTCTTCAGTCACTCTGTTGAGCGTGCACAGCAGCAGACCATGTCTGCACTGGATGTGCTGGCCTGTTGGGAGGCAGCCAGCGCTTCCTCAACAGTCGAGCACAGAGGAGTAGGTGTGGGTTGGTATACATATGCCACTTGCATGTTTCTGGTGGAAGTGGTAGCAAAATAAATATCAAGAGTACTGCTGAGTTAACTGTACTTTTCAGGGTTTTCCTTGTGATTGTGGGAAGAAGGTAATGTATTTTTAAACAGCTCTGCCTATAAGGTGGGATTCTGCTGTAATACCGCTGGCTGCAGAATAGGACAGTGTTGAATATGAGCCATGTTTCAGACAGCACATCTGTGCAGAAGGTTCTTGGTTTGGGGCAAAAGTCAATGTTGTGAGCAACAGCTGTGGTTTTGCCAAGAAGCTTTGATTTTAATATAATCTTCCTTTTGTGTGACGGTTAAGACGTGCCAGGCAGGTAAACTTCTACACACATGGATAATTTTAAAACTTTTTTGTTCTTTTCATAAGTAATTTTTAAAAGATCATCAAGCAGTTGGAAGAAGAGAACCTCCACAGAGCTGTACTCTATTTTTTAGATAAGGACCCAATTCTAAGAAAAAAAATTCTACTTTATTGTACCATATTTTTTCTACTCCAATCTAACATTGAATGTGATTTATGTAAATGTATTACTTAATATGTTCGAAGTAGTGAAAAGCATCTGAATTCAGAATGGATATAGAACGGACCTCCTGTCCCCCTTCCCCTCTTAATCTTAGTGATATCTCTGGTTTCCTGTCTCTTGTCAGTCCAGCCAACCTTATCTGGTGACTAAAAACCATCTCCATTAACCAGATTCTCCCTGTAAATGACAACTATTTTCATGTCTCCTTCAGGTCAAATGCAGTTGTATTTTTTTCCTGTTTTGCGTATGACACCACATCCACACATTAAGTTCCCACTCGGATTCTCAGGAAAGATCCCAGTTGATTTTCCCCGTTAGGTTAAGGCTTTGGTTCACAAAGAGGTGATGCTGCAGTGATTTCTACACCGATGCTGTGATCCTTGCACAGAGAGTTGTCTGCTTGCCTAGGTCCAGCATTTCTGTACAGTAGAAGTGCTTCAATATCTCAAAGGTCCCTGAAAAACATAGCACGAACAAATAATTAAAAGGTAGGACTTTTTTCAGAAATTGTCACATTTACATTTTATGCCCACAAAACTGAAGGATTTCTAGACTGAACGACTGTAGGCTATTTCACAGAGGACATAGTTGTCTGTGAAGAAAGACATAGGCAGTTGTCTGTGAAGAAAATATGGTTTTCCAGAGACTTGTGATTAGCTGAAGTGAAAGTTCCAGTTTCAGTTTCATTCTCTGCTTGCAGATTTGAATCACCGTACCACATGCAGCACAATGTCCTGACACTCGGGGGGGTGTGGGGTGGCTCTTCGTGTCTGCAGCTAATATTAATTGGGAGTAGAAACTCTGGTCTCCTACATTAGCCTCCTAACATGAAGAGGCTGTCACTCCCCTTTATACAAGGAGAGAAGTCTCAACAAGTCATTCAAAATGCTTTATTTTCCAACAGTTTGGGTTTCTGTTAGGTAGGAAAACCAGAATAGAAACTGAAAATAATTCAATTTCAATCTTTCTCTTCCCCCGCAGTTATTAGACCCAGCAGACAAATTAAAAATCGTCTTATCCACAAAACGTGAGTTAGGACTTTACTGGGTGTTACAGCAGGATCTGGATCAAGCACACCTCTGGCTTGGAGCTTGTCTGCTTTTCTCAGTGGTTGTATCTTCACAGATTGTGCTCAGTGTAGCTTGAAATTAATGGACACTTAGGATAATTTTAATTTTAGTCTGTTTATACTTCAATTGTCACCTTCAAGTGCAGACAGTGTTACTCTCCTTCAAGGAGGAACTGCATCTGTGTTTGTGGAGCACTTGAGGATTTTAGGATCCTTCTCCAAGTCAGTCATTATCAGTAACCTTGCTGTCCGAGTGGCAATGCAGAGGCAGATAGGTACCTGGTTTTACTGCTGATAACGAGCTAACTAGCTCATTGTGTCTGCTGCCCTTCTGTTATTCACAGAAAGAAAAATGTGATACTTTCCAATTCTCCTTGGGTTTTTATAGGTGCATTATTGCAATGGGTCTGGACAAAAAGCCATCCCCTCCTGAGAGAAAGATGGAGAACCATGAGGAAAAGCATATGGGTTCCTGGAAAGATGAAGTGCACAGTAAGCCAAGTAAAAGCAGTGTTGAGCAGAAACCAAGCAAAGATTCAGTGTTAGTCATCTTACCAGGTCATGAAGCGAGTGTGGAAACTATTGAGGACAAAATGGAGACTGGACAGGAGTACAGAAAAGAAGAAAGGAAAAAACTATCTGATCGTGAGAGTGAAGATAGTCAGGAAGACACCGGTAAAAATGGTACAGTATTCCAAAACACAAGCAGGGTATGAAAAACAGGAGAGGATGATTCTGGAGACGGTATGGGATTGTGGGCCTCCAGCTTTGCCTGGAGCATCCTCTCTTAGGACACCTCATGTATGACAAATGTGGTGATGCCCATGTCTGGGCAATAAAATTAATGGGGCTCCTTTCGGCCAAGCAACAGGATGAGAGTGCAAAAGCCAAGAGAGTGAGTAAGGAAGGTCGGAAAGGCTGAAACAGGAGTCTGAGGTAGAGGGGAAAGCAGGAGGAAAGTGGGGCACAGTGAAGGGACCACAGTGAAGAGCAGAGTGGCAGCAGGTGGAGGACAAGTAGGGCAGAAGGAGGAAACGGGACTGGGTGGGGGTGGGGGAATTGTGAGTCTGAGGTGAGCTCCTAAGGAAGACAGGACATCAGCATAACGTGAATGGAGAGAAAATGGTGGCCATAGGGGCAGGAGGTGGAAAAGCCTCCTGCTGCCTGGTTCGAGATGGATGGGAGGGAGGGACGAACCGTGGAGGGAGGAGGCTGAATGTTGGGTGCAGAAAGGGAGAGAAGGTGGGAAGAGCACGTAGCAGCAAAATGTCAGCAAGATGTAGTGCCAGATGAACTATTTTGATCTTTTCTCCTGTCTGTTGCCAGTGGAAGTGCGATGCTTTGTTCACCTAAAGGTCTTTCCAGTCCTTTCTCCACCACACTGCCCCAGGCACTGCTTACCTGACACCTGCCCATACCTCCACCTTCCTCACCTGTCTGAGCATTTGTTCCTTCTGCTCCAGGTCTACCAGCTCGCCTTTCTTACCTTCTCTACTCCGACCACGGGGGCTATCACCTTTTCCCTCTACTTGAACGCTCCCAGTGCCTGTTGTAGCTGGCTGACCTTGCCTCTTTTGCTTCAGTCCCATCTCATTTCTGTTGACAGAGATTTAAAAAGAAAGACCGGAGAGAGGCTGCCCTTGCTGAAAGTTTGCCCAAGGGGTGTTTCTTGTGGCAGGCAAAGACGATATCTGGGGTAAAAAACTGATGCATGGCTGTTGTGACTACACGCCCAGAATGTGGTGTGTCCCGTGCCACCTCCGGCCAGTCCCTGTTGCCATCGGGCTGCTCACGGGAAGAGATGGTGAGCTCAGCCTGTGCCTTCACTCGTGCCTTATTATAAGCCGTTTTCAGAGCAACTCAAAGTTAGAAAGAGATTTGAATTCCTACTTCCTAGTCCTATTTTTACTTTCATAATTCTGCAGTGCTGCTGCTCAGCTTCCTCGTTAGTCCCTGTGGAGGTGTGTTTGTGATTAATCAAGCCTTATTCCTTGCAGGAGGTGGGCACCTTTCTGACAGTTACCTGAGGAGGCCTCACTTCCAACAATGCAGTTGGAATCTCAATTGATTTTTAATACAGAAGATAAATCTCCTTATTCCCTTAATTCTCATTGCCTGAGTAATTGTTTATTTGCCTAATTGGTTCTGCATCAGATACTCTTCATTTCTGTGCTTGGCATGCTGTCACTTCAGTACTTTAAAAGCACTGATGGAAAGAAAAAGAGATGAGCAATAAAATCTGAAAGGTGAGAAATTATGGCCATGAGGGACAGCTGGTGTGTCAGCAGTGACAGCTCTCCTTCACAATTTCAGTTTGTTGCCTCTCTGCTGCATGCGCAGTGAGCTAGTGGGAGCAGTGGAATTACTGGATTTTAGATGGAAATCACTGACATCACTGTGTGTGCTGGTGCCTGCGGTTTTAAATAGTGCAGCCTTGGCTGGAAGGGGAAGGATTCTTTAATGCATGTGCATGAAGACAATCTTTACCTATAGATCTGAGCAAAGCTATCTATTAAATGTTACAACTTGTCAGGCTAGTAGCCTGGGATGAAATCCAGACCATGTTGATGTAAAAGTGGTTAATTCTTCCATGAGCTTCATTTGCACCAGGATTTCACCTGGGACCTGAAGGAGCATCTTAGAACAGTGCGATAACAGACTGTTCCTCTATAGCACCCTTTGGCCGGGTTTAATTAATTCATGTAGTTTGTAAGCCACTTCTTTGCTAATTGGCCATGTCAATCCACATTTATCTTACTTTGTGCTACCACATATTACCTTTCTCCAGATTTCTCTATTGCTTGTAATTTTTTTTTTGTCACAAGAAGATTTTCTCCTATAATAAGAGACTCTTGCATTTTATTTCTGAGTTTGCCCAGCTCTTAATTTCTCTAGTCCTTTCAATGGCTAATGATTTTGTTTGTTTTGTTTTGTTGTTAATGTATTAATCATACTTGATGCATCATTCAGTAGCTTTACTGCATTTTTTGCTACTCTATCTGTGAAGAACATGATACTTTTCTATGATAATGTGCTCTTATGATTCCTATCTGTGGTCTTAGATTCTCTCGTGGCTTTAAAAAGACTGAGCAAATGCAAAGGCAAAAGGAGATTAATAAAGTTAACCTCTGTCTGCTTAAAAAGACCTTATTAGTTGTGAATTCTGTTTCCTGTCTCACAGTATGATTCTTTTATTTTAGAGTATGATGAGGATTTTGAAGCAGATGAAGACGTTAATGAAGAGCGACAGACTGGTGATCAAATTAATGGAATGTCAAAGTCATCCTCAGATGATAAAAAACATAATTTAGACTATGAAAAGGACAGTAAAACCTCATCACAAAAGGCACTGCAGGCCTCTGACAGCAAGGAAGATGGAAGTGATGGATATTCTGACAGTGAGTCAGAGGATGATAAACAAGGTTAGTTTTTTTCATCATGAAGCTTAGAGAAGTTGACCTGATGCGTGTTTTACATTTTGTGCATGTCCAGTACATATGTTGAGTCTGCATGGGAAGACCCATGCAATTCCTACTGAGTTGGTGGTAAAAGATACCTCTTTTATTTGTTACTAATTTTACCGTCCCTCGCTGAAATAGAGCCAAACCCACTGGCAGCGTAAGGTGTGCCAGCTCACAGCAGACATTGCTGAACTATTTGCTTGCAGCAATGGAGATGGAGCCAGTCAGCAGATTAGCTCTAAATATTTGGGGTAGATGATCACTTCATGTCAGTGGTCACCAACATCTGTGAAGTGACGACCACTTACACCTGCTGAGGATACGCACTTTTATCTGAGAAGTCGCCAGGCAACCAGACATACCACCTTGTATTTGAGAAGTGCTGTCTTGAATGCCCCTGACTAATCAGAACCTCAACTGTGCACTCTGGTACATCATGGACTCTGTCTTGGCTCAGGGAGGAAACGTCCCTTCTACCAGCAGTGGTTTGGCAATTTTGAGGGTCCTTGTTCAAGTCTGGCTGTGAATGAGTAAGATCTGGAGTTAATATGACAGCTTGTGATTCTTGATACAAACGTAGGTACAAAAGTACAGTGCAGTGCAGTGAAGTGTCCAAGACTTTTGTTATTATTATTAATTATTATTATTTTGTTATTATTAATTCAGAAGGGTTAAACTGCTCTGAACTATATTTTTGTAGAATAAGTAGTGTTTTCTGTCATTCAGTTTTTTGGATCAGCACTTTTAATGTCTAGTGTTTTAACCATTGGCCTTCATGCAGTCTGCGCACTTTCATGAATAATCCCACAGCAAACTTGTGGCAATTCTCATGTATTAGACAAACAATAGAACTCCATTCACATGCTGAATACGTCAGAAGTGAACTGCCTCTTCCTTGGGGCACAGCAATTTATTTCTCTCTAACATTTCTCCTCTATGGCTTTGTTAGATCCTGAGCTGACTTACCTACTTCTCGCTTGTCATAATGTACCAGGATTTCTCCATTTACTGCTGTTTTAAAATTAATTACTTTGTGTTCCTTACATTTGACAGTCCTAATGTGCAAACTATTTCTCAAGTTAAATGGAAACATTACTTTCACATTTGTATTTCTAGGTGAATTAAGCAAAGGTAATACAGCTCTTTGTGAAAAGGTTGCAGCTGCAAGAAAGGTCCAGTCTTTTTATAGAAAGTATAAAATCCAGCAGAAATTCCAACCAGGTTTGAAACATCCTTGCTTATTAAAACATCGCAGTGATCAAAAAGAATCTTAATTTTTGGTTTCTTGTGATAATCAGAAATAGCTTGTGATTAATGAATAATCAGTATAATTAAGCAGTCTTTTTTGCTTGTTTGTGTATGGCATTATAAACTTTTTTGTGACTTCAGTCGCTGCTTCTCAAGCTGTAGCAGTGTGTGATGATCAAGTGACAGTGTGTGGATGCATAGGTGTGTATAGGTGCAAAGGAACAGGTAACTGTAAGGGCCTTTCATGGCTACCTATACATTAAGGCCTTCGTTAAGGGCCACCCTTATTCACCATTGTTTGTACTAGGATGTAACAGTGCTGCATGCACTGAAATCACTAATTCGATATGAATTTTTCTGTGATGAAGAGAAAAGGCTGTTGGGAAGCCATCAAATCTTGAAATCTATGGACATTTAACATCAGCTAGTCGCCTAGGCAGGGGTTCCACCAGGGGTGCCACCAGCTGACAGGAGCTGCTGATGTTTCTCAACTTGTATTTGTCACGGCTTGCTTTGTTCTCCTTTACTGCAGCAGCTCACGACGTGTTTAAATCATTGACATTCTCTGTGGTTTTAAATAAGACAGGCTTAATCATCTTTCTCAGCAGCCTGATTTGCTGCTTCTGTCTTTTACATCAGCACACTAACGCAGTATTCATCATTTACCGCTTGCATCTCACCTGGCGATCGGTAGTGGATGGGTGTCTGGCGCTGGCAGCGTTGCCTCCGTGGGAATGAGGGAAGTGGCTCTCAAAGGTGCTTCTTGAGCAGTTCACCACTTGGAATCAGTTTTTGCTTTGGCCCACACGAGCTGTGACTTCTTAACCTTTTCACTGTGACTTGTGGAGAAGGGAGGCAGAGCAGCTGGGTCTACTTCATTTTCCCTGTGGCATTTGGTGAGGATGTAAGGAAGAGACAGGTAATGTTCTGATTTGGTATTTGGTGTTTTTGTGTGAGGAGCGGTTATCCAAATATTGGATGGAGATGGCTTTTAGAAGTCTCATTCTGTAAGTACAATAAATAATGGAAGAGGCGTGGATTAGGACCTAGGGATACTGGTGGAAAAGCCGTTTCCATGACTGTTGGTTATACTGTGAACACATGTGTTCTGGTCTCTGAGCTCTGTTTGACTGCTTGTCATAGGTGTAAATGATGTCAACAAAGAGAGTTGTGCTTCCAACATTTGTCTTCTCGGGGCAGAAAGCCTGAAGATGTTCTGCAGTCCTTATTTAGCACTAGTAATGGGTAGACTGTAACATTAGATAAGGATGTTTTAAGGTCACTGCTAGCTTTGGGTGACGTTTCAGATCACTGGAATTTTGGATTTCTACGGACTTGGCATTTAAGGTGAAGGTTGGGATGACCTTTTTGTTCTGGCTGTAGCGACTGATTAATCTTCAGAGAGATTTCTGCACTCAGGGTGGTAGAAGTATTCAGAAGCCAGTTGGTATCTCTGTCTTCGCACTCACAGAGAATGTGTTTACAAACAGTAACTAGTGAAACCCAAACGGTGTGGGGCATTTCCTTCTGCATGAATAGAAAATTTGTTGTAGTAAGGATTTGTCATCTCCCAAATGTCTATTTACTGTTTATCTGATGGCATTAGAGTCCTCATCTAGTTTTATCCAGATTTGTTTTCAATCCTTTAAAGAAAGTGGTATTTTTTTGCATTGTTTATGTTAACCACTCTAGGCATTGATTGAGCACAAAATGCCTGTGATTTTTTCCTATTTCCTATTTGTTGTTTTTTTTATATTTTCCCCTTTGTAATGAAATTTTCCTATTTTTTTTCTACCACTGAGCAGAAGAGGTCGAGAGAAGGGATAAAAAAGATGTGGGCTTTTCCCAACTGAGATGTAATAATAAATTTATGAAAAATAAGAATTCATTGGCAATTTTGAGGACAAGAAGAGCTTTCTGTTTGAAGGAAGGACCTTTACTCTCTGAAAAGAGTCTGTATGAAATATTTTAAGCAGCTTTAGTAGCAACTACTAGTTCAATTTTTTAGAAGGTTATTAAAGTGCCTAATAGGTCTCAACAGTCGAAGATTTTTTGGAATATTAATTGTTAGAATGAGTCTTCTTTATTTTCACTTTTTAGAAGAGTTTAATTTAACTCCATTTTCCTTAGTTATTCCTTTTTGCACAGCCTTAAGCAGTTTTTTCTCTTCTTTATATTTACATTTACAATTTCTCCTGCCTGAGTCACAATTTTCCCAAATTCTACATAGCTGTTCTCTTCTAAATTGAATATGTATACCTCTTTAATATCCACCTCTTTTCCGCTTACCTGAATTGCCGCTTCCCTAATGTATCCAGTGGTGACAGAGAGATCTAGAAATTAATATGTTGTCTCGGGGGAAACGTCTGTAAAGGAACTCCCTTCCTCAGTCCCTTGAATTCTCTAGGGGTGCCAGAGTGGGATCCTTTACATAGTGTAAGGTTTGTAAGATTTCTTTGTACAACATGTTTTTCTGAACATGCTGTTCTGCATGGATTACAGCTTGGGCATGTGGATGGCACATGAGTGGAAGCGACAGTTAGAGAAGGAATTCTCCCTCTTCTCCCTAACTTGTGTGAAATTCTGTGACTATATATTTTTCAATATTGAGTGCAAGGTCCCACTGAGGTGTAAAACTCGATGCTCCATAGTGCACCTTGCAGAGTCTAATATTGATGGCAGTGCTTGCATAAATAGGGTGTTACTACATTAGCAATTTAGTCCACGAGATGAGTTCATTTTAGGTGCAGATTTGTTTTGCATCTTCTCATGGAGTCATGCACAGCACACAATAACACACCACTCGTGTCCTCAGTGCACTTTTCTGTGTGAGGGAATCGAGGTTGAGGCCCCCCTTGCAGTGTGCATGCAAGATCCTCCAGCATCTTAATGCTGTGCATGTGGAGTGCACGCTGAGCACTGGGAACTAGCATGGAGTTGATTGCCAGCTGAGGTAGGATGTAGATACATGGTCCTGGAGTGGTAACACATCACAGCAGATCAAACCTTGGTCCTTCCCTCTTTGGTAGCATAGATGTCGTGTACATTCAGAGTAGCCCTAGTGCCATCTGTAGTTAGTGTTTCTAGCTCTCATCTTCATTAAATAATGTTGGGCCCATGAAAGCTGTTTTGGGAGTTACTTAGCTATTGTATCAATTAGCCCAAACGTATGCCTCATTTCCCCTTGCTTTAAAACTGTGGTACCTTCTGGACTGGCAAGGCTTACAACTGAGTGTGAGCTGTGGAGCCCTCAGTTATACAAACACCCTTGATCTCTGCAGTTAGCGATGTCACGGTTAAAACTGTGAGCTGTTATTCACGTATGTCCTGGAGTCGGTCAACATGGACATTTACTTGTTTGATCTGGTAAACCGGGTCTTTGTGGAAGCGTTACTGGGGCATCATGCTAGTGACAATAACTCATTTTCTCTTGACTTGCAGAGGATAACAGAGCTCTGTTGGGTTTTAGATCGGTTACCTACAGTTCAGCTCTTGAATTTGTCTTTTGGCACACCGATGATTTCATTTGCAAAGTTATGAACACCTGTGGCTGCTGTTAATGTCCGTGGCTACTCAGACCCCTGAAATCACTCTGCTCCTCTGCAGTGGCCAGCAGAACGTGTTCAGCTAAAACGTTTTGGAAAGTCCCACTTCCAGCCTTGTTATTTTCTTCTTCTTCTTTGTCGATAGGTGAATTTTTGTAGTGTGTGAAATGAAATGTCTTTTGATACAGATTGCCCGTACCTTGCAGTGCTGTGTTGGTCACTGGTAGTGCAAGCTTCCCTTCTGTCAGGCTCCTACAGGCAAACGTAAAGCTGTGACCACCTGGCGATTACCCACACCATGTGTTTCTGTGTAATTTTACTCCAATTGTTGCTAGCTTCAACTGTCATCTCCCTGTGGCCTGGAATTCCACGTGCTCTGTACATTTACTGTGCCTTGAATTCATCTGTCGAGCCTTGCACCTGTAATTTTTTTGAAGAACTCACTTGCTTTCAGTTAAACATCTGTGTTAGTGTTGATAGACCAAGGTTTTGGATAGCAAACGTTTGGGCATAGACACTATGTTTTTA
>VXBL01001815.1:5189-29215 GCA_013400195.1 Aramus guarauna
TTTTTTTTTTTTCAACTCGGATGTACAAACCTTAATGGGTCTTGCTCTTCACTGAATCCTGTTACAAATTTTTCTCTGCATTCACCTTATTATCAGATCCAGTGCCAAACTCAATTTCTTTAATAAGCTGAATAGACTGAGCTCCTAAAGGTTTTCAACACAAAATATGATCCACAGAGCATTTTTGCTGTCCTCCTGTCATCTTCCTTCTTGCACAAGTATTTTTCTGTATCCTTTAAAAGTCTGAACCACAGAACTGTTGGGGATCTTGGCAGTGCTGTGGACAGAGACAAGGCAATTTCCTTATTTTTGTTTGACAGTCCTGCTTTTTATACTTCTGAAGATGATTTTAGTCCTTTCTGTTACAGCACTTCACTGCTAGCATGTTGAGATTATATTCTATTGTTGAACAAAAGTTGTGGTTTTTTTGTCTCACTTAACTGCTTTCTACTGTAAGGTCCCTTATCAAGTAAGTTCAGCGTCAATTTCCTGCTCTTACACGTGTTACTGAGCAGTTGATAATTGGGAAACAATTTTAAGATATTTTAGAATATCCTGTTGAAGAGGCATGTCTTCTTCATTATTTATCTCACCTTTTTTGTCCCTTATCTTCAAGATTTATCTGTAAATATCTGATATAATTATTGAGATGTATATTATAAGTATTGTAAATTGGTCAGATCATTGATGATTCCTCTTTAACAACTGCCACAATAAGTGATGTTAATCCGTTTGATGTTTTATTTGTACTATAGAAAGTAAAATATTGTGCAGTACTTTCTCAAATGCCCTGCAGAAATTCAAGTGTGCTACATCAATATGTTTATCTTGACCAGATGGATGAATAATAGCTGCATAGAATTGGAAGAGACATTCCATGCCATTGAATACAGTTTTATTTTATCACACACGATGATGTTATGTAATATATTTTATAGACTGCCCTATAGAAAAACAAGTATGTTTGCCTGACTACTACAATTACCCTGTTGTGTCACAACTTCATTACTGTTATAATTAAAAGCCTTCTTCTAAATTCTATCTTGAGATTATTAAATATAGTAATGTTTTCTTGTCCAAAAATTGCCCTTTATTGTAAACAGTTCTTCTGCCATCTTGATATTTAGCCCCAGATATAGTGATATTCAGTTCTAGACAGAATTTGTTTTGCTTCCCTCCCCCTCCCCCCTTTTACTCTTGAGACGGTAAAACAGTATCATTTTTCCTGGATTTTCATAGAAATTATTTTCAGTAGTTATACTACCATCAAGAAAATGACAGGTTTATTTGATGAGCCACGTGGTCAGCCCTTAATCATGGGTTTGGTCTTTGTGACTTGGATAACCATTTAATCATTATAATGTTTTCTCTGGGATTGAAGTCAGGATAAGCAGTCTTCAGTTTTTGCAAGATCTGTCTGTCCTACTTAAAAATGCAAGATCATAGAATCATGGAAACATAGAATTATTTCGGTTGGAAAAGACCTTTAAGATCATCAAGTCCAACCATTAACGTAACACTGCCAAGTCCACCACTAAACCATGTCACTAAGCACCACATCTAGACATCTTTTTAATACCTCCAGGGATGGTAACTCAACGACTTCCCTGGGCAGACAGTTCCAGTGGTTGACAAGCCTTTTGGAGAAGAATTTTTTCCTAATATCCAATCTAAACCTCCCCAGAGCAACCTAAGGCCATTTCCTCTTGTCCTATCACTTGTTACTTGGCAGAAGAGACCAACATCCACCTGGCTACAACCTCCTTTCAGGTAGCTGTAGAGACCGATGAGGTCTCCCCTCAGCCTCCTTTTCTTTCTCCAGGCTGAACAACCCCAGTTCCCTCAGCCGCTCCTTATAAGACTTGTGGTCTAGACCCTTCACCAGCTTCATCGCTTGTCTTTGGACACATTCCAACACCTCAATGTCTTTCTTGTAGTGAGGGGCCCAAAACTCAGCATAGTACTCGAGGTGCGGCCTCACCAGAGCTGAGTACAGGGGGACAATCACTTCCCTAGTCCTGCTGGCCACACTATTTCTGATACCATCCAGGATGCTGTTGGCTGCCTTGGCCACCTGGGCACACCTCTGTTTCAGATTCAGCTGGTTGTCGACCAACACCCCCAGGTTCTTTTCCACCAGGCAGCTTTCCAGCCACTCTTCCCCAAGCCTGTAGCATTGCATGGGGTGTTGTGATGCAAGTGCAGGACCTGACATTGAGCGTTGTTGAACTTCATAAAGCTGATCACAGCCCCTCGATCCAAGAAGACTGGTGGTTCAGTCAAGAAATCTCATGACTCCAATTTATCTAGTTATGTGTTTATGTGTTTATGTGTTTATGTGTTTATGTGTTTATCTATCTATCTATCTATCTATCTATTTATTACTGTTTCTTGTTAAGGAAGCTCCTCAAAATAGATCTTATAAGAAATAAGTTTCTGGATTTGAAAATGTTGAATTTCATCAAGCCCTGCTTATAACCACCTTTATTAGAAATGCTATGCTTTCTGTTTTATTCATAGCATAATGCAAAGCAAAAAAATATATATGGAACATTTATCCTTGTTGTGCATCCTTATCTCTTACATTTCCATTCATATGTAACAGTGGTTGCATACATTACTTAAGAGCTCACCTTCATTGTAATATGCCTACTTACTGGGCCATGACCCCTGATTTTTACTGGGCCATTTAAACTTGTGTGATTGTTTTGCTTCCTTTAACAGCTGCCTGCATTAAATTTTCTATTTGAATTCATTATGTTCATGTGTTTCTTTTTCCATGTCATATTGCATATTAAACTAGAATAGTCATTTTCACCTCTTCTTTTAATCAAGAAATTTTGTGTAAAGAAAGATTCTCTGTGTTTATGAAATCATGGCTTCTTGTGCATCCAATAAAATGTCCTTGAAGAATTTACAATGTCCATTAACACTTCCTTCTTTAAATTTATCACTTCATATAAAACATCATTAAGTATTAGGATTAAATTTATCACTTAATATAAAACAACATTAGTGTTAGGATGTTAATATTAATATAATCTCTTGAAGTCAGAAAAAGACTTGCAGGTGCCTGTTGTAAGGGATTATAATTGATGAGCAAATCCTAAGACTTCTGTAAGCTTAATGATGTCTAAAAGTCCAGATGATTTTTGTAGATGCAGACACCTTTTCTTCCTCACCATGGTAGCCACAGCTGAAACAGGTGACTAATCCCACTAGTCTCCCCCAGCAACTGGACCCTTTCTGGTTCCTCTTGTTATTTCAGAGTGAGCTCTCTAATTTGTCAGTGTTTCCAGTGCTTATCATTGCTTCTTAAAAGCGGCCTCATGGATTTGTTGCTAAATCCAGTAACTATTTACTTTAAACCTGCTGCTTTCTTGAAAATGCAATTTTATCTGTGTTGCAAAACCTCTCATGACAAGATACACCTTTTTGAAAAGGGCCGTATCTCTGCAAGAGAACGTGTTTCTAACAGTAAGGCAGGATATTGCTGCAGAATGCAGTAAGTGCACAGTCAGGGCTCAGTGAAGACTAGGAGATTGCCAACACAGGAAAAGGGAACAGAGAGGAAACAACCTTTTATGCAGCTGCAGGAACAGCCAGGTTGGTACTCTTCAGGAAAAAAGAAAAAGAAAAAGAAAAACAAAACAAAAAAAACCCAAACACATGGGATGCTAAAACATTTCTATATGAATCAAAATATGAGCTGAATGTACATAATGATGCCCAGAAGGTATACTATTTCTTTAACAAGCTGTTACAAGAAAAAAGACTTTCTTGTTAAATGAAAATGCTTAAGATAATGAATGGGGAAAAAAAATCTCTATTGCTTACAGTGATGAAATTGCATACTATCACTAATGTTGGAAGTGACCTCTGGAGGTCACCTGGTTCAACCTCCCTGCTCAAGCAGGGCCACCTACAGCCAGTTGCCCGGGACTGTGTCCAGAAAATTTTTAATGTCTCCAAGGATGAAGATGCCACGGCCTCCCTGGACAACCTGTGCCCGTGTTCATTCACAGCAAAAAAGTGTTTCCTGATGTTCAGAGGAAACCTCCCGTGTTTCAGTTTGTGCCCATTGCCTCTGGTCCTGTCGCTACGCATAACTAAAAAGAACCTGGCTCCGTCCTCTTTGCACCCTCCCTAAGAATCATAGAATCATTGAATTGTTTTAGTTGGAAAAGACCGTTAAGATCATCAAGTTCAACCGTTAATCTAGCACTGCCAAGTCCACCACTAAACCATGTCCCTAAGCACCACATCTACACGTTTTAAATACCTCCAAGGATGGTGACTCATCTACTTCCCTGGGCAGCCTGTTCCAGTGCTTGACAACCCTTTCAGTAAATCTTTCCTAATATCCAATTTGAACCTCCCCTGGTGCAACTTGAGGCCGTTTCCTCTTGGACACGGCTTTTTCCTTTGTTGAATTTTATCATGTTCCCATCAGCCCAGTTCTCCATTCTGTCAAGGTACCTCCAAATGGCAGCACAATGTGTGAATGTGGGAATTCATTGGTCTGAATCAGGAGGAGAGGGATTTCAGTCCATAGCCCAAAACACCATTAGTCGCATACTTATTTCACCTCTGGCATTTTTCTTCATCCAGTGTTTTCATATTCAAACACTGAAACTGAAATGTTCTCATGAAAGGCTTCCATTTGACAAGCTACATTTTCTGATATTTAACAGCTCATATTATGGCTTGCAGACATTCTGCATTCTTTTCTTTTCAGGGAATGGGTACATCCCTATTTACTGCCTAGGTGCAGAATAAAAGACATCTGCGCTCCTACTTACAGTAAGCCAGCTGAGGGAAAGAATATACATTATACTCTACTGCTGTAGAGAAATTTCCAGATTCAAGGTCATAAGTCAAGAAAAGCATTAGCTCCTCAAAGGAGGCATTGAGGCAGTGTGGGGAGAACTTGAAGGAATATCATTGTAATTCCTCCATCTGGTGACAAACACTCTGTCATTTGCTGTCCTAATAAGGAACACGGTGATTAAATATGGCTAAGCACTCAGGCTAGTTGTGATTTTTTAATTAAAAGAAAAGCAAATTGTTTTGATTTTTTATCACAGCAAAAAGATGTATTGTCAACCTTTGTGCACAGATGCAATTCAATGCAAATTCTCACTAAGCCTCTTAAGCAGAGAACAAACCCCAGCATGTCCTTGTTTAGGCTTTTCTTCAGAAATACAGAAACACCTGCAATGAACTGATTTAGCTAATGGATGGTATTTTTCTGCAGCGATACTTTGGGGTTATTTTTGCTGGTTTTGAAAGTACCCGTACACTGTGGTATTGGTAAGTCCTTTAAATATGGTACAGGTTGTATAGTACAGACCCGACTGAGAAAGGTCCTGGGAAGAAGGAAAAGTATCAGGTGTTGAGGAGTGTTCGAGCGTTCCGTTAGTCTGCATGTTTGCAAAAATCTCTCTGTCACTGCAAGACCTGGCTCCTTATTTTTTGTTTTTTCTATTGTTCTTATTTTCTATTTTTCTTCCTTAAAAAGCTGCCACAGACCACTTTCAGAGAGAAGGATACAATGCTAGAATGGATTTTTGGGGTGAACTTCACGCTCTTCTTCACAGATATGTCTGAAGAAAAAAAAGCAACAGCAGAGCACAAAGTCAGACAATCATGCACATAACTGAATACTAGTATTTGTTGACAGCTAAGTAAGAGCATCATGTCTGCTAAAAATGGTCTGGTTTGGTGCCAAATCCCATTAAAATCATAGAACATTCTCTGTTGATTTCAACCAGACACTTCGTTTGAAGTAAAAATGCATCCTCTGAAATATATTACCTATTTATTACCTTACATAATACTTTAACTAACCAACAACAGGAGTACAAATAACCGATTTTAACTCCAGCAATTCCTATTGCCCTAGTGATTATACGCCAAACCTACCACAGGTGAGTGGGACTCAGAAGTTCTTATCATCTCAAGAGTGTTTGATGGTTGACATGAAGTAAGTTTGTGGATCATCTGCACTACTTATATTTCATTCATAGTGATGATTTTATTCCCAAGTATAAAGTCTGAGCGTAGTGCAGTTAGGACTTAATCTTCCCTTATCTATACCAGAATCATTCACCATAATGTCGTGGAAACATGTAAGCAATATAATACTTTGTGCCCAGCCTGAGATAGTTCTTATAAAGCACTGTATTAATTCATTAAACAGCAAAAAATAACATGCATACTTAAAGAGAGACAGTGAGGTGAGAAGATTGGCAATACTAAAATATGTCCATTCATCCTGTGACACTACTCAGAGATGTTTTTCACATTGGTTGCTGTACCCAGTTAATCCTGTTAACTGTAAATGATGAGTCAAGTTGACAGTTTGGTCCCTATTTATGCTTGTATTTTCTTTATGCTCAAAGTTTAAATAAATGTAATTTGATGGGGATGAATAAACCCCTCAGGCTTTTTACTGAAACAGCTTAGTAAGATGCTATTTTAAATGGAAATAAAACAATGAAAACCAGAATTACCTGAGAGCAAAATAGCAGAGCAGTTCTAAAATCCTGTGTATCCTANGCAAGACAACAGGCAATGTGTATAAACTGAAACACAAAAATTTCCATTTCAGCAGAAGAAAAAAGCTTTCTCCTCTTCGTCCTCCCCACAAGGGTGACTGAGCACAAGAAAAAGTTATCCAGATGAGTTCTTGAGTCTCCATCCTTGGCGATATTAAAACTCTAACTAGACATGGCTCTGAACAACCTGCTCTAGCTAATTCTGCTTTGAGCAGGAGGTCAGACTAGGTGATCTCCAGAGGTTCATTCCCACCTGAGACAGTCTGTGATTGTGTGAAGAAGCTTTAGTAACTCCTTCTTTATAATATGGAGTAAATGCACACACAGGTATAAATGAGCCTCCATTGACAGCCCAGNAGCCTGAGACAGTTCTTATAAAGCACTGTATTAATTCATTAAACAGCAAAAAATAACATGCATACTTAAAGAGAGACAGTGAGGTGAGAAGATTGGCAATACTAAAATATGTCCATTCATCCTGTGACACTACTCTGAGATGTTTTTCACATTGGTTGCTGTACCCAGTTAATCCTGTTAACTGTAAATGATGAGTCAAGTTGACAGTTTGGTCCCTATTTATGCTTGTATTTTCTTTATGCTCAAAGTTTAAATAAATGTAATTTGATGGGGATGAATAAACCCCTCAGGCTTTTTACTGAAACAGCTTAGTAAGATGCTATTTTAAATGGAAATAAAACAATGAAAACCAGAATTACCTGAGAGCAAAATAGCAGAGCAGTTCTAAAATCCTGTGTATCCTACCTACCAAGTAAAGAGTGAAAATGGAACAGAACCTTTATAATAAATGAATCCACTGTGTAATAACTACAGCTTGGTCAGCATCACAAACTACATGTCCAGGAAAATATGAATATTTCTTTAATAAGGCATAATGTTTGTTAGAGAAGATGAAGCAACAATGGAAAATACCCTTAACAGACAGCCTGAACATGAGATATCAGCAAATGTAGCTTCCACTACTGGATGATCCAAATAGCTACTCTGATCGTAAATGTTACATGTCTTAACTCATCAGTTTATGCTCAAGAAATGATTAAAAAAAATGATGGAAGCTTCTCTCCTCTCCTCTCCTCTCCTCTCCTCNTCTAGCTAATTCTGCTTTGAGCAGGAGGTCAGACTAGGTGATCTCCAGAGGTTCATTCCCACCTGAGACAGTCTGTGATTGTGTGAAGAAGCTTTAGTAACTCCTTCTTTATAATATGGAGTAAATGCACACACAGATATAAATGAGCCTCCATTGACAGCCCAGCTTTGCCAAATTCTTGGAATAATCAGTCAAGAGACAATACAGAAAATCAGCAAGTCTTTAGAAAACAAATTTATATAATTACTACTGAAGTAAATCTCAGGAATTAAAGCTGGAATCAGGAAACCCACAGGAGAGGTGCTGTGCAAATCATTTTATTCAGAAAGCTGGTGAGACAAGGCATAATTGCCAGATGAGGTCATCTCAAGAAACAATGAAATATGATAACCGGTGAGCTCAGCACACCAGTGATACATCTCTTCTTGTGCATTTTGTAACTTTTAGAGAAAAAGGAAGAAAAGGATTGGCTCTGCACACAGCTCCTCCCAGCCATGAAAGGCCACTCAGGTGAAACCACAGACAACAGAGGTCATCCAGCAGTGGGTCGGATCGGAGTTTGGTGTTACAGGGTATGGCAACCAGAACATGAACTGTAAATGTAGACCTAAGTATAGAATTCAGCTCCTTTGAGTCTTACTTGCTATTTACATTATTGGCTGAAGTGCCAACTGAGTTGCAGGTCACAAGTGACCTGTGCTTGGAAAGAACGTGATGATTTCAAAAGTTGCATTTGGAACAAGACCCAAGTCTCTGCCCTGCCTACGCTTACACCTCTCAGAAGTTAGTAAGAGGAGTCTGGGCTTGCACTGAGCCACTGAGCTGGGGTTTGAGCTTCTTCCCTGGCACTGATCTGAACAGGATCTGAGAGCATGTCTGGGTATGAACACTGCGACTGGAGGAAAGTCAGGGTAGGCCCTTGCTTTGACTGACAGCACAGACACAACTGCCTTGGGCTGACTTCTTGAAAGTGGGATTTGGGAATGCAGTGGGGAGGAGAGAGACGAGAGGGCTAGAGGGCACTGAAAATAAGGAGATAATCTTTGATGCTGTCAGAAAGGTTACAGAGCTCTCCATGACTCCTGGAGGATTCAGTTCTTTCCAGATGTATAGTATCTGATATATTGCTCAAGACTGTAGAGACACCAGTGCGGACCAGGGAGGTTTCTGGTAGCACAGAGTGATATAATTCTTGTCAGACTGACACTCATTCTCACTCGCTTTCCCCTTCTCTCAGCTGAGAACCAGATTTCAGCAGCAAGCAGAAAACTTAGAGGAAAAAAACATAAGGAAAGAAACACAAAACTTTCACAGAATCATTCTGTGCAGATGTTACCATCTTAGGGGTATTCATAGAGGTTCACATACTCACAAAACTTCCAGCTGAAAGATAGATGACACCTAGTCTAATAAGCGCTGGTCTCTAAACAGGCATTCATTGATTTTAATCTTGTTAAATCATGTTCTAGTTACTCAAAGACACAAAGAAGGAAAGAAATCCAAAACACAACTCAGCAATAACCAAATTCCCCAGGAGATTAAATCAACAATTTTACTGACTTCTCAGGCGAGAGAACAGGAGTTTAAAAGAATTTAAAGGATAGGTAATGAAAGCTGTTGTGTTTTACAACGTGGTAACATGACAGAAATAAGTAGCTGCAGAGAAAGTAGATTTTTAAAGGAAAAATGTGGAGAAGACCTTGAAACAGGAGTAAGAAAAGATATTCCAGTGAGATCCAAGCTCTCATGAAATCTATTTCCTCATAAAAATATATGATGTGTTTATTTTTGGAGCATGTTTATGAGTTTCTTTGTAGGACTGAAATTGCCATCTATACTCCAACCACTAAGTCTACAGTCAAAACGTGGTTTCAACACTTTTCAGGGAGAACACTATGGACCAGGAAAACTGTGCAGTCCAAAACCAGAAATCACTCTCAGCTCTGAGTCCCAGATCCTGAAATGTGCCAAACAGCAAATTTCACTAATCTAATCTAATCTAACCTAAATACAAGTGCACAACTATTCATGAGTTAGTTTTGTTTGGGTTTTTTTTTCCCCTCCTTTCTTTTCCTAAATGGTAAAAGTGTTCTCAGATCGCACAGAAAATGTACTTGCTCTGTGGCAAATGGTCACTTATGGAAAGAGGGAGGACCTGGGCTGGAGTTCAGAGCTTGGCAAAATGTGTCAGGTTGCACTCGGTTCTCAGTCTTGCCAGTGACCTAAGGAGTAGTTCAGGGCAAACATATCTTTCTGTTTCCCCCATTTGTAGAGTCACAGCATCATAAATGTGCTTATGGCTTTAAGCCATCTAACGTGACATCATTCCTATCATGGAGACATAGCAACCAAATATCACTGCAATTAATACCACTTACTATCCTTGCTTCGGGTGGAGTGAAACTCAATCTGCTAATGCTTGTAAAATGCTTCAAGACTCCCCGATGAAAGCCAGCATCAGAATGTAAAGCATTAGCCTTGTCAGTGACATGAGGGTGCACTCGGGAAGGAAGAATAACAATAAGTTCATTGGGTTAAACTCTCCAAACTCAGAGGAATTTTCACTTCTTCCTCACAGCATTTCTTTCCCAAGAGCAGGTCTCGGTAGCAGCTCTAATCCTGACGATAAGCAGTACTGACTTCAGATGAACACCAGTGCATCATAAGATCTCCTCCTTTTGATCCTGAACTAGAGGTACAGTATTGTACTAAACTTATTTGCTGAGAAATTAACCTGTGACTTATGTGTCTCTCCATTTCTGTGGCAGTGTCCACTGACGTCTCAGAACAGGTTAATTCTGCACTCTTCTCCTGGAGCCAGTTAGTCAGCTCTTGGGTATTACAAAGGGAATGTCTCCTGCTGCAGATGGCTTTGGCCTTAAAAATATCAAGGAATTCACTGAAGACTCCTCACTGTCTCTCCACATCGTTTGACTGCCAATATTTTTAGGACGGGCCTGCTGACCTTTTACTGCTTTTAGCCATTTAGCATATGCCATGTTGGAAATAACCTTCTGGAAAAATCCCCTCCAAACAACTGGCCAAGACTTTGCTCAACTGATCTCTATGTCCCAGTCTTATCTAGTATGACTGTGTCAGGTGCATACAGTTTGACTACACCCTGGATTAAACACTGTGTAATTTAACCCTAGGGTCTGGCCTAAAGAATGCACCTTCTAGCATAAGGCTTGGATCCTTGATTCAGCCACGACAAACATAAACAGAGACTCTGTGATGAGAGAAGTTATTCCTTGTACTGACTGTGGATTACTGTGGAATGCATTTGTGCCTTTAAAAAGATGCTGCGTATGGCTGTAAGGTTATAGAATATAAAGTCATGGCATTTCTCTAGTGCAGTGACTGACGCTGAGCAGAGTGTCTTCCACCACAGCCCACCAAATAACGAGGTGGTTATAGTGTTACCTTATACAGTTTATAAAAGTCTTGTTATGGTTATAGAGAAGTTCATCAAGAGAAAAACAAAACAAAACAAAACAAAACAAAACAAAACAAAAACAGAAACAAACCAAGAAAACCAGAAAACATTATTAGCACACAAGCATGGCTATTCCATAGTGTCCTTTGGAATACGTAACCTAACAAATCCAGAAAGTAAAAAGCTACAGTTCATACCTGTGAAATCAAAATTTGTCTGTTCTAGGTGAATGTCACTCCAGTGAGTCCTGTGTTTGAAATAAGAGACTTTGTCTTGTTAGGGTGAGCAGAGAAATGTTCTTCTGTTTGGCCCTCTCACATAAGAGTCAGCTGCTTGTGTGCCGTCAGAGATCTACTGTGTCTCATCTGAGATGTGTAGTAAGTTGTTTTGATAGTTTGCAGCTCCCATATTATCCCCAGATCCTTGTTCCCTGCATTACTTTTTGTTTGTGCTTGCTCATAGAATAGGAATTGTTTGAGAGTATGCACCTCAGTGACCTAAGTCGACATCATCTGTCAGTGAAGGGTGATAATCATACACCAACAAAATAAACATCCGATCCTTTTCTTCCCCCTCTTTCCTTCCATTTTTCCTCTCAAGTGAGCATCTCAGTCACTCCCAGAGCACAGTAATAGAAGGAATGAAAGACAAAGGAATGAAATCTGCATTTACAGGGGGTGGATTTTAACCTAAGATGTGGCACGAGCACTTGCAACTTGTGTAATGGGCATTCAATTTGATTTGTAAATGCACAAATAGCTGCCATTTTACTGCAGAATTGTCAGGAAAAAGACCTACCTCAATCCTGGCTGTTTCTCTTGTCATTGCTGAAAGTGAAATTACTGCTTTCCTTCACCTCAGGAGTTGTCAGGAGGCAGGTAGAATTGTCTAACGTCTTCAGACAGGGAAAGTAATGCTCTCTGCTGCACACATCCAACTTCCATTATATATGCAAATTATATGTTAAAATTGTTCTGTCAAATGTTGTCTTGTTGTTGACTTGGTCAAATGGTCATTTCACTTGTGAAGATTTTTATTAAACAAAGGTAGTCGGAGAGCATTTTAGAATAGAATAGAATAGAATAGAATAGAATAGAATAGAATAGAATAGAATAGAATAGAATAGAATAGAATAGAATAGAATAGAATAGAATAGAATAGAATAGTTGGAAGGGACCTGTATTTTCAGTGGCTAGGTCTGCCATTCTCTTTTCTAAGCTCTTTTCATCACTGCTGTCAGGCACTGTCAGTGGTCTACCTTTTTCTTCAGGATTAGGTTTTGACTTTGTGATATTTCCTTCCCTCCTGTGAGTGTATGCAGAGGGAAGGCAAAGCACAAAGTGTCACCACAAGTCACATGTTCAGTTTCAGAAAACCTATCACAAGATCACTGCTTGATATTTTAACACTGTTTAATCTGACTCCTACTGGCATGTTTATGCTTGCCACGTAGCAATAAGAAAATGAGGAAGACTGCAGATACCTGGCAGGATCCCAAATAATTGTGTGGTTTTACTACACATAAGCACTTCCATGAGTCTGTTCTGCAAATACATTGCTCTAATTTGCAGCAGGAGGTAGTGACACACATTAGATGATTTCCAGCGCTTTTAATGGACAAGTCCTTTATCCTTAGTGTCAGGGAGCGGTGATTGGGCTGCTCTGCAGTGGAAAGGAAGCCATGAGCCGGAGGTGACAGCCAGGCAGGAGGGCAACGTTCTTGCAGACAAGGGGTACAGTCCCACAGTACTCAAAACAGAAGAGCAGAACAGGTCTGCTGACAGCAACCAGGGGCAGCGCAGAGCAATGATCTCCACATTAGTCCTAATGATGAGTCAGTTCTGAGTTCAAGTCAGCAAGTCAGGACCTGCTAGGTGCAAGGCCAGGCATGGACATACCTGCAGTGTAGCTCAGGCAAAGACCAATGGCAAGGGCTGGAGCTCAAATGCAGCTTCTGAACAGGGCAGAGGGTGCAAGTATGGGTGAAGGCTCTGGGTAAGACTGCCTGTAGGTCTTTCTCACGCCTTAGCTGTTTTCACCAAAGTCTGCTCTAGGGCTACACAGCTGCATCATATGAAGTGCACACACAGCTAAATCCCTCGGCTGGAAGGGAGGAGAAAAAGTTTGTGGAGGAGGATTATAGGAGATGATTTCAGGCTGGCCAGAGCAATCAGAACCTGCTGGTTCACTCAGTGTTCCACCTCTGACCTCTGAAAACCAATGTTAACACTATATTGAATTTATTAGACCATGAATCTTTCCTACAACATTTAAAAACAGGCTAGAAGGCAAGTAACATTAAGCTATATCTTAACATAGTCATTAGGGGTTGAGAGAGCAGCTGCACTGAATACCTGAGACATCTGCAGGAACTGGCAGATGTGCCAGAGGGCTTGCAGAAAACCTGCAGCAGGAGGCCAAGCACGGTGCAATAAAACATTTAAAATGATGCTAGAGACTTAAGTTTAGGCAGCTGAATCAAGCAGTTTATCAGGATCATCAGGACTATCTTACCTTTGTTCAATTAGATGATAACTTTTGCTTGCACGGGATGTGTCTGCAGATTGGCATGCATAAGGCTCCCTGTGAAGTGGAAAGGCATGTCTTTTGAAAATGTGCTGTGTTAAGCAAGCTGTTAGGGATAATTGTAAATGGTAATGTCTCTGATACTTATATGACCCATTAGCTTGTCTGGCAGAATAAAACCCTAATGTCAAATTGTGCATGTACTATTAAGAAAGCATTTTTTTTCTGTGGTCCCTGGACGCAATGCCCCATAGTGAAGAAGAATAATAAACTGTTATGCTACAGCTGGGGATGTGCACAGGGCTTGTGAGTTTTGGGATAAAGAACTACCTATGCATCAGTGGTATTGTTCCCCTTTATTATTATTACAGCCTTGCTGATTTTGATACCTAGAACCCCAGTGACAAAATCTATTACCTTATTTAATAACTGAGACTGACAGATGATCAGAAAAAACAAAGAGTAATGAAGAGCTCTAAAGGAAATTCATCTGGCTGAGCATGAAACTAGTTTCCAATGAATGCTAGAATGATGAATGTAAAGTTATTTTGTTTGAAGGAGAGTCTGAGAAGCCAATTTGCAGAGGAAAAAAACATGTCCTATTCCTCAACACTGCACCAGATCTGGATCAAAAAACTCTGTAAACATCCTCCTCCACCTTCTTTTTTCTGCACACATTTACACATGAGCAATGAGCAAAGAAGTCTGAACATTTTCATGGAGGAAATTTAAACACAGTCCCCATTTCCTTTAACGTGCACATCAGTGTTTGGCAGGTGTATGTCTCATTAAGTCTCTGAAACCAGCATCAGTGCAGCAGGGAACAACTCTTCCTTCTCATTATATACTTACAGCGAGCTTATAGTCTATGCCTCTAACTGGTAGGGATTTGTGTGTTTGTCACATCTTGTAAACACTAATGCAAATAGCTGTAAAGTTTTTGCTTACACTTGAACCACTGCACAGACAGAAAGTAAGGTGATATTTGAATCAGTAAGGGACAACATATTTTATCTTAGTGGACCAGTTTCTGAAGCTGACTACACGCATAAGAAAAATAAATTGAAAAACATTGAAAAGATTGGGTAAAATTTTGTTGCTTCTTCCTCCCTTTCCTGTCACTGTTCCTGCTTTCTCTCTCACACATACAATCATTATCACAGTCCATAAAACAAGATGGATTTTTAGGGAAATGAGAGCATATAAAACAGACAAAGACTGAATTAATGCCTCAGAAATCAAAATGTATTACAATGGAAGAAATTTGGAATACTTAAATATGTCAAACAAATAACAGAAGCCAGGAAAAGGTCTACACAGCCATCAGTTATCCTCTGATCTTTGCTAATGTTGGAGGTTGTCAAGTCCAATATTGTGGATAGAGTTATATTTATGTATAATTTTTAAATGGCATGTATTGTTATGAACCTAAAGATATAGTTAGAAGATCATTTGTTTTAGCAGCTCAAATCACTTCTCTTTATGTCTCCCCTCTCCATTTGATCTATTCACCAGCATCTCAATCTCCTTTCAGTACATTCATGTGGATGTCTACATTCCCAACACAGGAAGTGTGAACTTAGTTGGAAGACTCACTCAAGGTAAAAAACAGCTTATTTGTTTGCAAAGTTATTTGGGTAGATGTGTTTTAGATCCTGATCACAATGTAGATCAGAACAAAGAGGGGTGGAGCAGAGAGAAGAATAAGTGTTAAAGAGTAGAACTAGTGATTTTGCATCATGATTGCCAAAAAATAATGCTTCTTGAGTGACTCCTTAACAGAAAACTAGTCCGAAACTTCACTCCAATTGCTTAAATTATTCTCCTTCATTTGTTTAAGGACACTGGCTTTCACACAGACAACACTGGTTGTAAGTTCAGTGCATCTCTCACTTTCTTTTCTGGAGTTAATGAACGCAGAAACAAAGAAAACTTCTATTTCAATGTTTTTAAACTCATACTCAAGAGGACTGGTGAGTTAAATACTGTTTAAGTACCTACGATCTCACATTCTCTGATCAGGCAGAAGACCCGGCTTAAGAAGTTACTACCCTTAGTTGCTTTTTATTGCCTCCCTGCTATGCATTATTACAGGAATAACAGAGCTGGCATGTTATGACGTGGACTTACACTTTACCTACTTCATTCCATGGAATGGTTTTTATATTCTAAGTAAAAGTATCCTGGGCATCTCTGAAAACCTACTTGCTAAATTCCATCCCTCCATTTGACAACTTAATTCTTGCCTTCACAGCTGGAGAAAAAAGATCACTGAGTATCTATTGGACACCCAAAACTTTAAAATTACATAATGTTATTTAGTGTTCTTCCTTGCAAAGTTCAAAATAGCCATTCTTGTTACAAAAAAAATCTCTGCCTCCCTCCTGCTCTTACATGAATGTTCCTGCAGTGTTATGTACTCTTTAAATACAAAAAGTGACACTTGTTTGGGAGAGAAGAACCCCTCTGGTCCCTGCACTCTTGGAGGTGAGGTGTATGTGCTGTTAGCCCTCCAGGGGAAGGCAGTACAAGAGACACTATCTCCTAGATTATCTGCTCAGGAAAGACAGAAAGGAGTAAATGAGGCAGGGAAGTGGCCCTTGAACAGACTCTCACGGGAAGCTTGTTTTGCAGCCCAAGCATCTTTAGCCTCATCTCTGCTGAGGACACCAGCCAATGATGCTTCAAACTGCTTGCAGCCCACAAGTCTGTCACCTTTTTCATTAAGATGAGGACAACGATGGGATAAAGCAAGTGCCAGTGCTGGGGCAGAAACTGCTGAGGAGGGATCTGGCTGCTGCTTTTTTAGCTCATCCAGATCTCTTAATCCTCTCTGGCATTCTCACTCACCAGAGGTGTGATGGTGGCCAGCAGGATATAATTCTTGATGATTTTCTCTGAATAACCTTTCCACGGGTCAGCCTTAGCAGAGATAAGACTGTCTCTCTAGAGAGAGACAACCACTGATATATTTGGATATTTAGCAAACGTGCTGTCTGAAGCACCTGTCACTGATAGCAGAGGAACAACACTGGTACAGAGCTGCTCAAATTATCTCAGGTTCAGAATGATTTTTCAGCACTATCCACTTTGCTGTTTTTTTCTCAAGAGGCTTTTCAAATGTCATATCATCCCTACTCTTTAGCACAATAGTCTTTATGTTAAAACTAGCTATAAAAATCAGCAAGCTCTACCAGGGAATGCAGGCTGTGCATATTTCACAGGGGGGCAATACAAAATAAGCAGCAGTCAGTTACTCTCTTGTTGTTGTGGCAGTGAGAGACTATTATTTACTTTTAAGAATGGAGGCAAGCTAAATGACAAAAATGTCTTCAAGGAAAAAAAAAAAGGTTTGAATCTCTGCTGGCTATTTAAATGAAGACAATCTGTGGTATGACATTTTATCTTCACTCCTTATCCATACAGAGGTTTGTACTATGTCAGACGTCTCAAATTGACTAGATCAGCACATCCTAATGAACTAAATCTTAAGGCTAGATGCAATAAAGAAATAAAGATCACAGAAGATAGGACCTGCATAGCCCAGGTAGCTCTTGGCCTCTGGACCTGTCTGGGGAGCATTGTGACAGTCAGTCTGGGTCTTTATGTGGGGAGGTTTGAGGGGCCTCAAAATGACAACCCAAACAGTCAGGCCCTGACAAGAGAGCAGCTTGGAGCAAGAGAATGGGAAACACTCATGCCACAGATTATTTTAAAAGGATATTTTCCTCTCCCAAAGTCACGTAATTCATTCAGTCCAAAATTGGTATCTCAAACTGAAGCAAAGCTAACACAGGATTGTCCTCCTGAGGGCCAATGTCTCCTTCTGCTTTTCCAGAATAAGAAAAGACTTCATCCTGCAGAAGAGCTTCATGGTTTGAACAGTCATTTGGGATGTGTGTGAGAATGAAATTCAGAGCCATTTTTAGCCTGAAAGGGTCTCAAACCCTACACTCACATATTCCCAGAGAATGCCTTAACCATTGAGCAATTTGTACCCCGTTCCTGATGCTGAACTGAGAGCACTTGGGAATGCCACAAAAATAACATAGGGCATAAGATGGTCAATCCTTGTATTAGGGCCTTCTATTGCTAATTAATAAGTAAAGTTTAAAGTAAAAAATCATGTGCAAGTTCCAACCTGTTCACATGAGCATATAGTGCTCTATGAAGCTGTCTTATAAGTCACACCGTTCCTGCCTTTTGATGATCATACTGAGCTGCCTCGCTGCTACATCCCACTGAAAAGCCTCCTTAGGAAGACAGGACCAATCTTCTCAGGCACAACCAACACTATTCAGTGACCTGATCTTTGTGCTGTTGGGAATAAATAGGTCATTTTCTGTAAGGCCACTAATCCTGTGGAAAGCTAGAAGACCCATTCCTGTAGTTTTCTCTGCTGAACATATTTTAAAACCATGGGAGAATGAGATATTTATTTTTGCCTGTGAACTGCAGTATAGTTTTGTATACCAAAGCAGCAGGTAGTTCATAGTGTGAGTGTTCTCTGGAAAAAGAAGAAAACAAAGAATTACGCTCCAAGTCCTTGGTTTGCATCATTGATGTTTGAAGTTCCAGTCCTGTTAGTGAGGACAACACTTCATCCATGGGGAATTATGCTATCGACTTACATGAGAATTTTCCTAAGTTTTATGCTGAGCTGTATATTTTTTACTCCATGAATATATTTATGTCTTTTTCTTCAAAGCTAGAATTTAATCCAAAGGGAAAACAAAACCTTTTGCCATGATAATTTGTTTTAAGAAAAGTTGTCTTCCTGGGCCTATTCAAATGATCACAGAGTAAGAGATTGTCTGCCAGAATATAAAATCCCATAAATTGCTATGCCTGGGTAGGGATTCTTTTCTTTAGTACAGGATGAAAACGTAAGAACCAAGGCCTCAGCATAGACTGGGGAAAAGTAACTTTTTCTCCTTTCAATATACACATCCTCAATTGTTTTTTCTCTTTATTGATGAGATATGTCCCAAGAATATCATGGGATGATTAGATAGGATATGCTTGGAGACATCTGGGGTATAAAACATATACACGGAGATATAGGTCTGTCTGTATTAGTAAGCATGATTCCCCTTGGCTGAATCTTTCATATGATGTATAAATCTATTGCAAATAGATATAACACCGACATTCCTAGAGGGGTTCCAGTTCTTCTAAGTTAGGCAAATGCATCTTCCTTTCTGCGTTTGTTTACATTCATGAAGATATCTCAATGAAGTGTTTTAATACTAAATATTAAAATTCTGCAATTCCTCACAGCTAACAAGGCAGACTGCAAGGATATATGTGAATCAGCTGGTGATTAAATAATCACTCTACTGTTCATTTAAAAAATATATTTTCCTCTAATGTGGTTCCATCAGCTTCTACCATGAATAAATTAACATATGCCAAAGTGCAATCTTCTTCTTGTTCCTGTTCTTTTTATTCCTAATTGGTCATTAATACAGAAACAATTTCTGTATGGAACAGTTCTTGGCATTTTGATTCTAAGATTATCAGGCACTGCTGATTTCCTACCAAGGGTTCTGAAACTGTCCAATGCTCTCTGCCAGATCGCTGGTCTTCAGAGGTGATAGAGGGATGTGTGAAATCACCTCGTTCTAAGGTCAATAGAAGGTACACCACATTTCACATGGGCGGGGTCTTACACTCCAAACAAATAAACAAAAAAGCAAAAGAAAAGTTCCCTGCATGTGTACCTTATCTTCTGTTCATACCTAGGTCATGAGCAATGAGAGATTCCTGGGCACTTTTCAGAAAGGGAGATGCATCGTAGTTATCTTTCAGAGGAGTGTAAGAATGCAGTGTTTGAATAAAACTAATAGTGGTGACACCAGTATTTTGTGTCAAAGACTATTAGTATCAAATATTGTAATGAAAGTTTCGATATATTCCATATACCTTCCAGGTCTGGAAAAATCAGCTCTGTGGTGATAGGAGCGCATTTCAGCTCTTTTTCCTTTAGAGAATTACCACAGTAGTACAGATTATGAAATGATTATGGGCAGAAGGAAAAACTGGGAACTAATTTTTCTTTGCTGATTGACCTCAACACCACCATTGCAGCATATCCATAGAAAACTTAAAATGACAGTTTAATAGCTAGGCTGATATTGATCCACAAAGAGGGAGGTTGGAAAGTCTAACAGAAGCAAAATCTCATCTGTTTCATTAAAATAGTGCAATACTGAATTCTCTCNAGTATCAGTTTACAGTCATTTTTCCATAAGAACTGATATTTCTACATTATAGCATACAGCCCCTTCGGAAAGATCTTTTCTTAACATTTTCTTCATAGGGAAGTTCATAAAAAACTTTCTAGAGAAGTGTGAATAAATAGTTGTGAGGCACTTTATCTCTCCTTTTTATCACAGGAGACATGATTCAGCGTGTTCTGTGCCAGGAGATAAGTCCCCTGGGTTTTGTTTTGGTATTATTGACAGAAACCTGTGATTTCTTTACACACATTTAGTACTTTAATCTGTGGGTTTTTCTGGTCTTGTTTTCTCAGCATCCTGCACAAAACTTCTTTGCTTCAGATGTTACAGAATTGCAGGGTGTATGCAAATAAGTTTACTTTCCATTGAATAAACTCTCACAATAATGCAGGCTACAAGAGGTCAGATAGTACAACCTCCCGCTCAAAACAGGCTCTAGTGGCCTCTTATTGTCTCCTGGCCTACCACTGCACTTCTTAGAAGACTTCCATTCTGTTTTCTTTAGAGCTTATCATTAAGTAAATGAAGAAAAAACCCAAGATCTTCACTTACCTTTCTCTTTCCCAAGAGAAAGCAACAATTGCCACTCTTTTCAGCCTTCCCTCATGTCACTTATATTTCTCTTCTATGCTGGTGTTCATCTACAGTGCACGTATATTACTTTACATCCAAACTTTGACATGGAGTAAAATAAGTTTTAATTTCCAATTATAGCTTCATGCACAAGGTATAAATTTCACTAGGCCTCTTTTCATGGACATTTTATAATGTAAGCATCAACTATTTTCTTTTTCCCTGAAGAACAGGAGGAGTTGACTATTGCAACACTTCCTATAAAACTGTTATTTTGACTTGACTAAATTAATTTAAAAAGCAAAATGCATAAACTATTACATGGCATTGTATTATAATTGAAAACTCTCTTGGTGAAAGACAAAGGGTTAACAGTTGAAACAACGTGATAATACATTTGTTACATAAATATTAGCAACACTTTGGAAAACTTAATTTCAAAAATCTATGGCACAAAACATTACAGTCATCTAACTAGGGTCATGATGACTTGTTTCTCTGGACTATTCTCTGTTGTATTTATCACCAGACCAATTACAAGGAAGTATTATTTAGACAAAGCTGCCAAAGGAAATATTCAGAGGTCCACTATGTAAGTGTATTTGAGAGAAAAGTCGGAGGGAAAAACCCATGGTTTAGAGTTGGTTTCTAATAATTAAATCAACAAAACAGTACCCAATGTCTCATCATTTGGTGATGTGACTTTGAATAAGCAGTTGAAAAGTTATATCCATTCCTATTTTGAAAAATACATTTTTTAATCTAAAATTTGCTGCTTTGTGATGTCTGCAAACACTATTTAAACTGTGTTAAACTAGTATTTCTACACATCAGTTTCAAGCAACCCACTAGCCAATTTGATCTTCTTGGTATTAAAATTCACAGCTACAAGCTAAGTCCCGTACCCCCTTTAGTAGTCTCTGTTGCTGCAACTTTGTGTTGGGGACTAGGAAGATTATTTCATTTCCTTCCGTTCTGACCTCAGTTCCCAATCTGTACACTGGAGATGGGAGCACCCTGTAACCCCTTTCTGCCACACACCTGCTCTGTTTTCTTCACAGTTACAGGAACAACTGAGGTACAAATTACTGGAAGCCAAGAAGTTCTCCTATGAACTGAGTCACTTTATTCTTTTCATGTATCACCTTTGTTCTCTAAGCCTTTGTTTTGGGCCATTGTCAGCAATGGGATATAGCATTAAATGGTCTGACACAATACAACTACTCTCATCTTCTTATAATCCCAAATCACTGCCAACAGCAAGGCAGTTTGGATTAGACTCCTGGTTTAAAAGCTTTTGGGGAAAGAAATGTGAAGAAAATAATAGTCTTCTATTTGTACTGCCAATGACAACCATTATATAACTATATAAAATTATCATTCATTATCAGTTCCTTGGCAGAAGTACACAAAGAACAGAATTATCCTAGACTTACTTTGGATTTACTGAGAGTAAAATTGTATCTTCATTTCACTAACTTGGTTTGTAGGCATCTTTAAATTTTTATACCGCTTAAACAGATAAAAAAAGACTAGCTGTATTCATTCATTCATTTGTTTAAAATAGAGCCTGTTCTCATCTTTCAATTTCTTGCACATGAAGGATACTGTTATACCAAAAATACTTTTGGACATATTTAATACTTGGAACAATTAATCACATGAAGTAATATTAACTTGAGAGAGGCAAGCAACTTTGTTCAAAAGGGGTTTGCCATTCAGCCTGTATTAGAGAGAAGGCACAGGACACTAGTGATAATGACAGGTCTGCTGCAAAAGCCATAGATTATCAAGATGAGCGTGTCCCCTCAGAGAAATGCTGAGTGATTAGTATTTTACTGGCCCTTTGTCAAGTTCAATTATATTTTTTTGAAAATTCTGTTTAGAAAACAATGTTCAGAATGCTGGATGTAGGGAGCCAAGTTTTAATCTGGTACTTGAGTCTACTAAAACCAGATACCTGTAAATCAAACAGCCTTAGTGTTGCAATTACCAGTTTCAGAAATATTCAGATTTTGGTAGTCTTCTACAACTGAACTTAATTCCTCTGCAAAAATAAATCCCCAGCAAAAGATGCTGTTATGATATATGTGCTCAGATTAGCTAGAAACTCCCTAGCAATATGCCATTATTATTTACCAGTATGGATTTTGAGGACAAGCTTTTCAAAGCCACTTAGGGGCTGACTATGCCCAATTCTCATTAATTTTATAGGTGATTTGGTATCTAAATCCCTTTGGAAAGCTGAAAAGCTCATTTTCTGAAAGTCCAACAGGCATCTGTGTCTGGATATTTCCTCTTGGGACCATAATTTGTACGTGCCCTAGACACTTGAAGAATGATTTTTCCCATTAACTTTTGATGCAAAAAGTCAGGACTCGACACTCATGCAATATGTATATGAAGCTAAAATGGAAACTTTAATCTAACAAGTCATGTGATATGAACAAAGATAGAAAGTGAGCAAGGAAAAGACAGGAAAGGATTTTCCTTTCTGGAATATATTTTACTTCAGGGCAGAGAATCCTCTATCACAAGGCAAAATAACCCCAGTCATTAATACAAAAGCCATAAAATTAATTACTAATGAAGCCTAACTTTGCTCATTTGCCTGTTTTTCTCTCAGAACTCCACACTAAATTAATGAATTCATATAAAGGTGTTTTTAAGACAAGTTTTTTTACCTCAGAAGAAGTAGTTTTCTCACTTGCCTTCATCCGGAGATATCCTGGTATGAGTGAAAACTAAGAGTTGCAATGCTAAGACACATTTCTAGCAAATCTGCTATACTTTACTGTTAGCAGTGATAGCAGTAAGCTAGATTGCAGACAGAGTACTATATATATATAAAAAAATAGTGATTTCATAGTATTAGTAATTTTTTCTGGATTTTCTGTTTGTATTTGCTGTAGTTTTGGAATAAAACAATGTTTATTTCAGTAGAGCAGGTGATTAATGAGAATTGAGTGAATAGTATATTACCAGAAGTAGAGGTTCAATAATTGACTGTTATATGCTTGAAAATAATAAGATTACTTTATAAAATCATAACATTAAAAATAATAGAGGGAAGGAGTTTTAATAATTTATGGGCATTCTGGGAAACCTGTACATTTTTTTCAATTCCCTGGAATGTTGGGGCTTTGTTGTTGTTTTGTTGGTTTTTTTTCTAAATCTCATACCCACAGGCTGTCACTTGGCCTGCAAAGAATTTGCTGTAGTAGATGACTTAAGGAATATTTGCCTTGATCAATTAAGTATTAACCAACTTGTCTTTCTCACTGACCAATCTTGCTTCCCTGTAGGTATCCATTCTCTAAGACCACTGTCACGAGATTTCCAGTTTGACACCCTACCTAACCCTGCAATGACATATCTCTGTTTTTCCCATCATGTTCAGCTCTGCATCCACACCAGACACTATATAAACCTGCAGAAAAAATAGATTAGTTTCTGAATGAATGTGATCATTTGACTCCAGTTTGTGCTGCCCGAAGAACCTGTGGAACCAGGAACCACAAAAATAAACAATAGGAAAAAAGAGAAAGACTTATCTTTTTTTTTTTTTTTTTCCCTCTTCCCCC
>VXBL01001815.1:29238-57772 GCA_013400195.1 Aramus guarauna
CCCCCCCTAATCTGACAGTAAGCACTTTGGGGCAAAGATTGTTCTGTATTTACAGGGGGATCCACTCTCTACTGAGCATTCATCTTCTGGACAACTCTTTGCTCAGGGCAGGGTATGAAGTGTTACTCTAACCCATGGCGTGCAGTGGCTTCATGTCTCCCAGACAGCACATCGGTTTGCACACATTTCCAATTAACATCTAATTTTGGATTAATTCCTGATTCCCTCCTCTGAGCCTTTGTAATGAGATCGTGAGTTACATTGGCAGAAAGTTTATACTTAAAATGTAACTATATGGTGGAACCTTCTAGGTAGTTAACTGACAATAGGATTAAAAAACTATCCAAAACAAACAAGGAAAAAACCCCCAAACCTCCCTATTTGTTAGACATCTGGAGTCTTATTTTTTAATTTCATCAGCTATAATCAAGTAAAGAATCTAAATACATTCAGCTCCCAGCAATTTTTTTCCTTCCCTCTCTTTCCATGCATTAAGAAGCTGGGTGTTATCATTCTGTTGTTCTTATTTTCCTTCAGTACTTATTTTCCTTCATTACGCTGATGTGGGAAAGTGGACAATTTTACTAAATAAAATGCCTGCAGTTCAAAATCTACCTTCTTAAGTAATTGCTTTTAAATTATTTGTTAATCCCCAGAGCTGTTGGGAAAATATGTATTTTAAATATAGAATGAATGCCAAAGTTAAACATTAGGTGAGCTGTTGTTATTTACACACTTATATGCAGGAATGCACCATTGGAAGTGTGGCAGTAAAACTGATATTTTTTACACACCTCGGTATAGATTTCTTCAAAAGGCCCAAATCCTGAAACGTACCCAGTTACCTTTTCCACATGCACATAGTTTGTTTAAAAAGAGATATAGGGCTAAAGTACCCTGATGGGATCTTGACAAAATAAATAACTAAACACCTAAGGGCTTCATTAGTAAAAGGATTTTAATGGATGATGGAACCTAAACATTCAACTCAGGCACCCAAATCTAAAATTGACTTCTTATTAGACGAAGTTAATATCAGCAGTTAATATCAGCAGTTAAACTTCAAGGTTTCAAGGTCCATCCTTAAGACCATCCTTTTATCCCATTCACCTTGAACCTACGCTTACCAGAAAACATGAAGGTAGAAATCCTAAGCTTTTTCCCAGTTACTGGGGAGAGGTTTCTTCAGAAAGCACTGCATATCTTTTGTTGAGTGAATCACCCCATAGAAACATTTACTGATTCCAGAGCAAGCCTGAAGTGTGAATAGATTCTTGTCTTACTGACCAGTGTTCAATATTGCCTAGATGAAATCCGTATTTAGAATCTTAGGTTTCCTACAGTAAAGCCCTTGACTGCTAGTTTCAGCACCTAGAATATCTGTCTGAGATACCAGAGACTTGCAGCTCTGTAGTTTACTGGAGCAACCAGTGGAGGCCAGCTGGAATATCCAAAGGAACACAATAACACTTGACATTCAAACCTGCCATTGTTACATGCCCCTTGCACTTCTCAGGCACCTGAATGTTGCCTAGATTTTTTTGTGCTGGTGCTGAATATGCACGGTAGTCCGATTCCTCAACGCAGATGAGTCATGTCAGACAATGACAGTTTATAGATATGGGAGACACACCACAAGATGTGTGGGTGTATGGGAGACACATATCCTGCTGGATATGCACCTGGAGACCAGGCACGATACCCCTCTGTTTCTGAAAAACACTGTGCAATGGAATCCTGTCCTCCATCTCCTTTGTCCTGACAGGAGATCTTCAATATTCAGCTCACATGAAGACATTTGTGCTTCAGTATCTTATTGAATTGAATACCACCCTGCACATTTCAATATCTGCTGCTTTCTTGGTTTGCTAGAATTTGCTAAATCCTGTAGCCCCACAGAGGCAAGACTGCCACAGCTCTATGCTCTGAGGTCCAAACAATAGCAGAACTGAACATGTGTTCCCAGTAGGAACTCACACACAGAACACATACATACAACAGATGTATACATATATACATGGCTAGCCAAAGAGATAACACAGACACAGTCAGCGCTCGCACAAACACAAACATCATCTATGGCCTCATTTTGTTCTTCTCACTGATCAGGATAAAGATACATTACTGAGAGTGTAGATATACATGCGTACAATGCTGATCCCTACAACAGCTGGTCTCAGACAGTCAGTCTGCCCAGTAACCGCCACTGGGTCCCAGTCTGCCCAGTTGCTCACAGCTGGGCATTCGAGCTGCTGTAGATCACCTGTATGCACAGCAAAATGCACAGACACACATACATGCACTGGGTCCCTGCAGTAACTCAGCTTACACAAACAGTCCATCCAGTCCTGGATCCTCATTCCCCTTTGGTGCCTCCTGCACAGGCACAGACACACACACAAATGGGTCTCTCACTTCACACCACTACAAGGTATGATCTCTCCAGGAGCTGTCCTGGACCGCTTGGTCTGTCAGGTAGCCAGGTTCTCCAGGGGCCTCACCCTGAGACGTGCACAGAGCCCTGGTTCCCAGGTCTGCCTTGAACCTCACCAGAGCTCACACATTCCCTCACACACCTGCACTAGCTCCACATCCTGCACCATGGATATAGATATTGAGTTACATCAGTGTATGGGGGGGGTCTGTGCCCAGGTTATGGCAGTGAGGGCTGCAGGGAGGCCTCTGTGGGAAGAACAGAGTCATAGAATATTAGAATCATATAAATATTTAGGTGGGAAAAGACCTTTAAGATTATCAAGTCCAAACATTAACCTAACACTGCCAAGTCCACCACTAAGCCACATCCTTAAGCACTACATCTACGTATCTTTAAATACCTCAAGGAATGATGACTCAACCACTTCCCTGGACAGCCAGTTCCAACACCTGACAACCCTTTCAGTGAAGACAATTTTATTAATATCCAACCTAAACGTTCCCCGGCAAATTTCTCTTGTTCTATCTCTTGTTACTTGGGAGAAGAGACCAACACCCACCCGCCTACAGCCTCCTTTCCGGTAGTTGTAGAGAGTGGTAAGGTGTCTTTCTCAGCCTCCTTTTCTCCAGGCTAAACAAGCCCAGTTCCGTCAGCTGCTCCTCATAAGACTTGTGCTCCAGACCTTTCACCAGCTTTGTTGCCCTTCTTTGGACACGCTCCAGCACTTCAATGTCCTTCTTCTAGTGAGGGGCCCAAAACTGAACACAGTACTCAAGGTGCAGCCTCACCAGTCACATGTACAGGGGGACGATCACTTCCCTAGTCCTGCTGGCCACATTGTTTTCTGTCTGGAAGGCGTTGCTCTGGATCTTCTTACATCTAAACTCAAACTTGAGGAGTGCACAGGCATTCACTTAGCAGTGAGGTGCAATTGATTCAGAGTTCTTGCAATCGCAAGAGGTTGCTGAGAATGGAAACCTTTTAGATGCAACAACTTTTCTTTGGTTGCAATTTGAAATCTATATAGGATAACAAAATAAAGTTTCATACTAATCCTTCTTATACTGAGAGCCAAAAAGAAAAAATATATATATCACAAAGATATAAACCAAAGCTGAATTTGGGCATAATCTGATCTATTGTAGTATCATCATGGATTTTTCTTTTCCCATCTTGTGCATTCACTTGATTTTTCCGATTTCAGAATACATTATTCCATGATATAAGCCTCTCAGCCCTGAAATCTACTTAATCAGCTCTACTCTGGTAAATGGAGTATAAAAACAACACCTTCTTTTGCAATATACCCCTTTTTGCTGTAAATTCCTAATCATGCCGGCTAACTATGCTAAAGATGGCATTAGGTTTTACCTCTTGATGTCACCAAATAGTTATATGTCCATAAGGATAAGTATGGGTCATTTTCCGAATCGCAAATCAGAGCATCTACATCTGAGATTATACAAGATGCCCGTGCTCAGGCGCTGTCAGGGGCTGCATGGCGGCCTGTGTGGGGAGAGGCCGGGGCTGCCCCGTGCCGGACACAGCCGGTTCCAGCCGGTCCCAGCCGGCTCCACCGGCCCCAGCGCAGGACACAGCTGAGCCCCTCAGCCAAGCTGGGGGCGCCGGGGGGAAAACAGGTTTCAGCAAGGGCCAAAGGCGGCACAGGCAGAGGAGGAGGAAGCCAAGGAGGGAGCAGCAGCAGAGGGACCCCGAGGCCGCAGCAGCAGGAGGAGGAGGAGGAGGAGGGCAGGAGGTGCTGCAGGCCCGGAGCAGGGATCCCCTGCAGCCCTGGAGAGACCCCGCTGGAGCAGAGACCCAGCCTGCAGCCCGGGGAGGGCCCCACGCCGCAGCAGGGGGGTATTTCCTGCAGGAGCTGCGGCCGTGGAGAGCCCAGGCGGGAGCAGGTTGTCCCTGAAGGACTGCAGCCCGGGGAAGGGCCCGCGCTGGAGCAGGGAGATGTGTGAGGAGGGAGGAGCGGCTGAGAGGGGCTGGGGTGGACCCACCACAACCCCCACCCCATGGCTGCGCCTCTTGGGGGAAGAGGAGTTGGGGGTTAGGGGGTGAAGTTGTGAATGAGGAAAGGGGCGGGCAAGTGTTTTAATTTTGGTTTTGTTTCTCCCTCGGCAAATCTATTTTGATTGGCTATAAATGCAGTTCATTTCCTCAAGTCTAATCTGTTTTGCCCATGATAGTAATTGACAAGTGATCTCCCTGTCTTTATCTTGACCCATGATCCTTGTCATCCTATTTTCTCCCTGTGTCCTGTAAGGAGGGGGAGTGAGGGTTCAGCTGGGGGGATTGTCTGGCTGCCAGGCAAGGTCAGCCTGTCACACCGATAAACACACATGCACAGGGAAAAGAGAGTTGTTCATCCCAAAAAATCATTAGAAATAAATTTAATATGATGATAAAACTTCCAGGCATGGTCAGACAAACGTACTGACAAGCACCTTGTTTACATGTGACACTTTTATCCTGTTATCCCTCGATTTTACCACGCTCTTCAGATCACCCAGGCCTATCCATTTCCATACCTTTGGTTCCTCCCCTAAACTCGCATAATAAGTTGTGCACAATCCCAGGATGCTCTCCCCTGCATCCCATAATGAGTCCCATGAATGTGGGCAGTGAACCCACTTAGCAAGGTTACCAAAAGCACTGTTCCTGTTGTGCTGTAGTGTGAGTGCCAGCCCTGGCCCATGGGACTGAGGCTCTCCTGGGACAGCAGTTGCAAGGGCCAGGGCAGGGACTTATGTCTGCGACTAGAGTAATGGGGCTTTTCTGCTTTTCTTGTGCTTCTGAGCTCCTCTGTGTGTATGGAGACAAGCTTTATATCACAGAACCTGACAGTCTTAAGCAGCTTGACTTCTCACTCCAAACCTCTAAGGCATTTACAGCTGAGACATCCCTCTGTCCTGCCCACAGACCTCAATCTCATCGTCATTTTCAGAGTATTCCTAGGAGCTCAGACTCTGTGAAAGGCACAGAGACAGTAAGCACTTTTGTAAGTGACTCTGAGAGCACTGTCTCCTTGTTGTGCAAGAGGCGAGACGAAAGGGGCAGAAGTGATAACTTTGAAGCATGAAGAAATTTGCACCCAAACATCCCAGAAGAGTATTCAAACAGCTTGAGTATAGAACATCATAAGAGACTGGAAATTGGGGAATCCCTTTCCCTCATCTTAGAGCTCATCTATTTTAAATAAGTCTTTGATGAAAAATAAAATAAAAACTGTGAGAAGCAGTCTATGGAACTGACCATACGTGTCCCATGGGAGAGTTAAAGGGCATTTGACTGCTCAAGCCACCATCTTCCTCCATGTTCTGAAAAATGAACTGAATACTATAATTTTTGAAAAAGGTGTATCAGATACTTGACCTCAGTGTTCAGTTTAGGATAGAGGACCAAAAGCAGAAAGACGCATCTGAACTCCAGAGACAGAATATATAAGAAAATGTATATTTGTTCTTTGCAATTCCTCTAATGGTAGACCACTGGCTTAAACACTTCCCCCCGCCCCTTAGGAACTAAATACAGGACCCAAAAAGAAAGGGTTTTGTCTCTATGTCTTTTATGAAAGACTATGCAGTCAACAGAGATACTTCTTCTAAGCTTTCAAGTATCTGCAATCATCTGTAGTTTCCAAACTACAGAACTCTATTGAAATCCACAGTGCAACTCAAGAATGTGGGTGTTTTTCCATAGCTATTGTATATTCTTTGAATCTAAAAGTAACCTTATCATCCTGATAGATCCAGTGACACAGAGTCACAAAGGGCTGAAATGAAATGCCACACAGCAGGCCAAGGACAATAACTGAGACTAGAGCTGAGGTCTTTGATGTCATTGGTAAAGGTCTAGTTACAAGTTCATTATGTCCTCAAGATATGCTTTTAAATTGCACCTCTGATCCTGTTTCAAGTACTGCCTGCCTTTGCTTTTTGTTGGAGGACAGAGGTAGGGTTGTGATAAGCAGCTCAGAATCTAGTTGGAGGCCTGTAGCTAGCGATGTGCCCCAGGGATCTCCTTCTTTGGAGATATTCAAAACCTGCCTGGACGCAATCCTGTGCAACCTGCTTTAGGTGAACCTGAAGTGGGGTTGGACTAGATGATCTCCAGAGGTCCCTTCCAACCCCTTCTGTGATTCTGTCATTTGGTTGGGGGGGGGTGGGGGTGTTCTTTGTTTGTTTGTTCTTGTTTGTTTGTTTGTTTCGTTATGGGTTTTTTTGTTTGTTTGTTTGTTTGTTTGGGTTTGGTTGTTGTTTTTTTTTCAGAATGCCTCTGGTTCTTTGTTTTCTCTTCCCACTGTCAAGCAATTAATTTTGGACTCTGAACAAATAAATATTGTAGGGTTGGATTACAGTGGAGATAGAGGAACTGTCTGCCATAACTTGCTTTTTGGAAAGGCAGATTTATTATAGATATAAACCTGCCTTGCAACTTTAACAGAATGACATTTAGAAGGAAAGCTGAAGTGATTAAATTATTACACAGTAGACAGTTAAATATTTATTAAATACAGGGGATGCATACTGTAGTGAACCAACCAATGTGCACACAAATTGAGTTTATTATCATTATAGCAATAACTGCATGCTCAAATTGAGCTAGGCAACTTGCAAGTATTTAAGATGCCTTTTCCCAAGAGAGTTTGAAGCTTTATATAAGATATTAAACCACAGGTAAATCCATTTAAATGTAGACTAAACAATCTTTGCAGAAAGGACCACTCTTCCTGCACTGAGCTCCTCAAGCTGATATCAGAAAATACAGTCAGAGCATATATTTGCATATATGTGTAAAACTAAAGAACAAAATTCTCTGGATTGGCTGCAGACATACAGCTAATGAAAAGCATGAGCATCATTTTCTCAATGGCAGAAAAATTTTCACCAAAAATACATCCTTGGCATCTACTTCATCCCAAAAACCTGTAAACACTTTTTAGGTCTTTATAGTTTAAAGAACCAAAACTCACAGATTACTGAATTCTAAAAGTCACTGGTATGAAAGGACTGTCTTAACAGCCCTGCACAATTTTCTCCCACTTCATTAACTCCTGTTAAGCTTTTTCCAGAGATACTAGTTACTGTCTCCAACTTTTCCGGAGACACTAAGGAATAGTCTAGCTACAGCTCCATATGCTATACAAGTAATAGATATGCTCTTCCCTCAAGTTGTCTATCTGTTGACATAATTATCTCAGCCTGATTTTTATCCTGAATTTATTCTTGGACTTGAGAATTGCTGTTCCTTCTTGTGACCTGAAGAAGATTTTGTGAAACTCCTATGCTCTTCAGAGTCTGCTCGCCCTCATTGTGTGGATTGATGTAATTAAAAATAACATTTCTTCCTACAAGCTTTGCCTCTGTTATATCTTGTGACCCACTGTCATGGTTTAACCTGGCAGGCAGCTAAAACAACCACACAGACATTTGCTTACTCTCCCCCTGCAGTGGGATGGGGGAGAGGATCAAAAAGAAAAAGGTAAAACTTGTGGGTTGAGATAAAGTCATGCTGCTGATGATGATGATGGTGATATACAAAACAAGTGAGGCACAGCACAATTGCTCACCTCCTGCAGACCACCGATGCCCAGCTAGTTCCCAAGACGTGGTCTAAACATCCAGCCAGCTTCACCCAAGATATACACTGAGCATAATGTCATATGGTATGGAATATCCCTTTGGCCAGTTTGGGTTGGTTATCCTGGCTGTGTCCATTCCCAGCTTCTTGTACACCCCCAGCCTCTTTGCTGGCAGAACAGTGTGAGAAGCTGAAAAGTCCTTGACTTGGTGTAAACATTGCCTAGCAACAACCAAAATATCAGTGTGTTATCAACATTATTCTCATCCTAAATCTGAAACACAGCACTATACCTGCTACTATGAAGAAAATTAACTCTGTCCCAGTCAAAACAAGGACACTCACCACTACAACTACTGTCAATGATAAAACAAATGAATGCAACAGGGAGAAAAGACATGATGTAATCATAATAAAATAAGCTAAATTTGTCTTCTAAAGAGCTGCCAGCAAATGTGCAGTGGCAGCTATGAAACCTCAAAGGAATGATGCATCTCAGGCACACACAAGTCTCAGCAAAAATATCTTTCCTAGCTTGAGTGTGAAGGAGTCATTTCGCAACAGAAGGGATATCAGAGAAAATGAGGTCTAGGAAGAAACATAGGCATCTAGTGACACTTGGGTTTCCTGAAAGTATCTAAAGGTTCACATGACTGGTGAAATGGCACAGAGCTTATGAGAGGTTAATATCTGCCTGAATAGTCATCTACAGGCTATGGAGAGATCTGAGACAACCCTGGTTTTCAATTTTTAGCAAACTGAAATGTTGTCTCATGACTGAATGGTGTAGCACCTTCCCATAGATGTTGCTTGCATACTCTGGAGGTTTTGAAAGGGTAAAAGATTTGATGTGAATCCTTCTCATTTTGCATTATGAGACTCCAGTGAAGGATAGTTTATGAGGTAAACAGAGGTATATGATACTGGGAAAGAGATGGGAATGACTGTGAGTAAAGGGAAATGCAGTAGCAGTCCAGCACTAAGAAGAACAAAGATAGAAGAAAATGACATGCAAAGGGAAATCAGTGAGGTGAGTACAAAATTAGTTGATGCTGTTGACAGTTGGAATTGATCAGTGATTTTTTTTGAATCCCAAACCCTCAAACTTTTCCAACTACTGAAAAGTGCTATGGTAAGTAAGAGTAAGTGTACAGTTACTGTTACGGGGTAGTTTAAGTAGTATTTCCATTAAAAACAAAACGAACAAACAAAAAAAAAAAAGAAAAGAAAAGAAAAAGAAAAAGTGTAGCTTTTAAAAATAAAGTCATCTTAATTTTGATTCAAAGACTTTTTCAGAAAAAAAGGTTTAAAATGTATTCCATGTATTGAGTGTTTCTGTGCTCCAAGAGGCTTTCCTTTGGGTACTGTAAGATGGTTTATTATCCATTATCTGTAACACAAAGATAATGAAAGTGGTTCTATTGTACTGTATGTGAAACCCATAGGAATACCGGGATTTGACAGTCATGATATATCTCAGTTAGTTTCTAATGTGTAAAGCCATCACAAATTATAAAGAAGACAGTCTGTTGGTTAAATAAGTCTACAAAGTAAGATGATAGAGTTCTTCATTTATCTTCATTGAAACAGCTTTGACTACTGTGTAGTTGATAAAATAAATCTAGTCCTATTCAGAATCTCTCCTCTCTGGCCATTGTAAGCAAGCAGTTTCTATTCTACTGTATTAATTCTTATGCAGCCCTCATCACCCACAATATTGGAGTATCTTCCATTAGGACATTAAGTAAAGTGACTAACATGTGTCAACTGTAGCTCATTTTCTTTCTCATCCTCTCCCAGGGGAAAGAACTGTGCATGCAGTGAACTGTTTTCATTGGAAGGTTTTTTTCTTTTTTCTTTTCTATGTGTTCATAAAAGAGATGGTAAGTCAAAGAAATGCAATAGGAGATGGAGAGTTTCCTTACAATTTTCTGCTTTTAGGGGAGCTCATTGTACTACTGAAGAATAATCCCATGAAATTCCATGAACTTCACAGTTACATAGAAAGTTCAGTGATGTCAACAGACCAGAGCTGTTGATCACAGTCTCATAGCATTAATTTTCTAAAAGTGCACGTTCCTCTCCAATGGCTATAAAGACACATGAAGCATATGCAAATTTTAAGGCTAGAAAAGATAAATATATCCTTCCTCCCTTGGGGACCATAAATAAGGCTCAAGACTCTGAATTTTACTTGGTGTTTAATGACAAGCAGTGATAAAACCACACAATTACATTTGTTACGTTTCCTGGACATGTGAGATCCAATGCTGACAGTATCTGCAATTAATGATTTAATTCCAAGCTATATTTAATGGCTTTAAATCAGCCAAGAAATGAGAAAAACATGAATATCACCATCATTGCTAGAGTAGTGTTAAGTCTATTTGGGCAGCTGGTGACAAACAGAAGGAATCACTCAGAAGTGTGGGCCGGTAAGAGTCTGAAACCAGCAAGGAATGCAGAAACAGTAACAGACTATAGACCATGTTGGCCAAAGATAAATATGTACTCTTCAGCCAACAGCTGGGTCTTAGTAGCAACATTTTAAAGTGCTTTTCTTTGCTCATCAGCATCATCACTGACCTTTTTGGTTTTAATTTCAACAAAATGCTCTTCACACCTGGACCTGCTTTCCAAGTGTTGTGCCATGTATTTTGAAGTGGTGTGTATATATATATATAAATGGTGAAAGGTTGCTGATATGAGTCTATATCATTTTACAACTGCATTTAAATGCCATACAAGACCAGAGAAATGGTTGATCTGTGGTACCATTTTCCATCATGGTCTTTGGATGTACCTCAATATTAAAACATTCCCTTGGTAATATGACAAATGTGTCAAATGACTCAGAGAGGTCTAAGAACATCTCTCTGTTAATCATCCCTGATGGTAGCAAACCATCTATCATGCCACAAAGACTTTTCATGTGCTGGGCTGAAACTGGATTATATCAAGTCTAGGACATTACATGTAATTTTGCAAGCTTGAGATTGACCTTGGACTTGCTTTTATGTGAAATTTGAGGCAAAAAAGAGATTTGATTTTGGCAGAGAAAATAAGCCTTTCCTGAATACAGTTATTTCTTTAATACAATTATTTGTGTTCTAGTCACTTGTTTTCAGGGAGGCTTTGAATGACATTTTATAAAGAGGATATAGTATTTAACAAAACGCACAAGAAAAAAACCCCAACAATGATAAATTCTTAGGGAAGAGAGAGAGAGAAAGGAAAAAAAGAGTGCTAGCAGAGTGAGGTTGTGAGTTGTGAGAAACGAGCTGCTTAAAGTCAAGGTACTTTATTGATGTCCCCTCCCACCTTTAGTATGACTGTGATTTCTTTAGTGTGTTAATGCAGAAGATACATTAACTATTCAGGTTTCAGTAACAAGGACGAAAAATCTATTTATTCCTGAAATGGAAATTACATCTTACAGTAGTCAGATTTCCATTTAGGCTGGAGTACACCAGTGTAAAGCACTTTTTTTTTCTTTCATTTCTTTTTTTTCTTTTTTTTTTTTTTTTTTTTGGCCACTCTAGCAGAGTCCTGGTACAATCCAACAAAGGGGATTGCCTGTCTGCCAAGAAAAGAAGAAGGTTTTTAAAAGGTTTACCAAGATAACAGACATGACTAGTTGCTTAGTGGACAAAAAAAGAGGTAACTGGCAAAATCCTTATGAATTCTTTTCCAGGCTATGCTTTTCCCCCTCATAAATTAGCATGACCCCCTCACTGTTATTGTTTTAGATCAGAAATAAGAGTTATGGTCATGAAAGTTGGTGTCCCAGTGCTTCTATTTTGCTGAGAGTCATGTGATGATGCTAGGGATGGCACACTGAGAAAATATATGAAATGTCTTAAATTGTCTTTGTCTTTCACAAATCTTCTGAGGAAAGAAAGCAATTGCATTTCCTAAAACATCCAGTCAGGCTGGATTGGTTCAGGCCTTACCGTTGAGTTCTCCTCAAGCTAACAGAGACTTGGTGTCCCTGTTGTAGTTATGTGCATGACCAAGAGCTAAATGGTACCATGAACAACAGAAAGAGGTCACGAAACTCTGAAGAGAGTTGTAGAGTCTCCTCCTCTGGAGATATGCAAAACTCACCTGGACACAATCCTGTGCAATCTGCTCTAGGTGATCCTGCTCTAGCAGTGGGGTTGGACTAGATGATCTCTAGAGGTCCTTCCAACCCCTATCAATCTGTGAATCTGTGAATGAGGCAGCTGTCAGGATGAGTTTAGATAGAGCTGATGTTGCCTGCGTTGATGATGTTTTGATTAATTAAATGTCAATATTTTTATAAAGGCCTAATCCAGGGAAGAACTAACAAGTGATGTGCTTTCTAACATGACAATGGGTCCTTTATAAATTCTTCCTGTTGTTGAATTTGATAGGAATGGATCTTGGTGATAAAATGTTAAAATAAAATAATTAAAAAAAAAGGTTAAATTAGAAACCTGAAAAATAGGTGTATCAGGTGTCCCTGCCCAGGTACTGGCAGTGGGACTGCAGGGCAGCCTGTGTGGGGAGAGGCTGGGGCTGCCCCATGCCAGACACAGCCTCTGTGAAAACATGCTTGAGGAAGTGTAAAACACCACACAAGCACAAGGAATAAGGAGAAAATGTGTGAGAAGAAATCCTGCAAAGGCAAAGGTGAGGAGCAGGAGGGCAGGAGGCACTGCAGGCCAAGAACGGTGTATGAGGTGTCTGTGCCCAGGGGCTGTCAGGGGCTGGAGGGCGGCCTGTGTGGGGAGAGGCCGGGGCTGCCCCGTGCCGGACACAGCCGGTTCCAGCCGGTCCCAGCCGGCTCCACCGGCCCCAGCGCAGGACACAGCTGAGCCCCTCAGCCAAGCTGGGGGCGCCGGGGGGAAAACAGGTTTCAGCAAGGGCCAAAGGCGGCACAGGCAGAGGAGGAGGAAGCCAAGGAGGGAGCAGCAGCAGAGGGACCCCGAGGCCGCAGCAGGAGGAGGAGGAGGAGGAGGAGGAGGAGGAGGGCAGGAGGTGCTGCAGGCCCGGAGCAGGGATCCCCTGCAGCCCTGGAGAGACCCCGCTGGAGCAGAGACCCAGCCTGCAGCCCGGGGAGGGCCCCACGCCGCAGCAGGGGGGTATTTCCTGCAGGAGCTGCGGCCGTGGAGAGCCCAGGCGGGAGCAGGTTGTCCCTGAAGGACTGCAGCCCGGGGAAGGGCCCGCGCTGGAGCAGGGAGACGTGTGAGGAGGGAGGAGCGGCCGAGAGGGGCTGGGATGGACCCACCGCAACCCCCATCCCCACCCCTGTGCCCCTTGGGGAGAGAGGAGTCAGGGGTTAGGGGGTGGAGGTGGGACTGGGAAGGGGGAAGGCGTCAGGTGGGTTTTTTTAATGTTTGTCTAGGACTATTTAATTGGCAATAAATGAAAATAATTTAATTTCAAAAATATAGAATTACTGCTTTTTGCCAAGGAGGACACAACCAATGGAAATCTTTTTCCTGACATATATACTTCCTTCCATTTTTTCCCTATAGTAGTTAATACTTTATAATCTTTGTCTTAAAAGGAGACTGAGTGGGTATTGATCTGTTTAGAAAACTTTATCACAATATACTTTACTGATAATATTTATATCTAAGCATGCTTTCAGCTTTTTCATGGGATTTACCTTCAGAAGAAAATATCTAGTTCTGGCTATTCCTTCCAATCTCTCTCCAATATTTCACTATTAGGGGGATCAAGGAGCCTTGGCTCTCCAGGTGTACAGCAGATCGGGATGAATTTCTGGAGCTTCAGAGATCATCTGCTAACTCACTAGCCATATGTAGCTCCACCTGGGTCAGTTTCTTATCCCTTCTCATCCGTTTCCAGATTCAGGCAGACTTGTGAATGGACACATGGTTTCCTTATTTGTGGTAATATCAAGCCAGTATGATGCCTTGTAAAGGAGGCCAGAAGGTGTTTTCTAAGGTCCAGCTGTTTTGTAGGTTAAATTCAAAGGGTCTTATTTATGATTCACCTTTACAAATATTTACTCCCTTTCTTATACCTCATTTCATATATGCTCCTATTGGTTATCCTCTTCTGTCATACATCAGTCATGTCCATTTTAATTGTCAATTTTTACCTACACGATGAGCTTGTACACAACTTTACGTCATTTGCAGCACTCTATGTTCATTTCATGTTGTGTATTTTGAAATGCTATATTTAGCTATTTTCTGGGTTTCATATTCTCCTCCAGAAAGTACCAGAGGTGTCTTATGTAGATCTTCATTAGTCCTTTGATGAATTGCAATCATCCTGCTCATCAGTCTAGTACCAGCTGCTCATCAGTTAAACTGCTGAGTTTTGCTGTTGTTGACATTAGCATCTGCAATTCTTTTAAAATCAACAGTTGCCCTGGAATTCAGTTGCAAAGAAATGTATTTTAAAGTTAGGCATACATTGTAAGCTTGACTTGTTCTATAACTGATTGAAATGGGTACCCCAAGGGAGACATTTAATGTAAGGTGCATGCTGATTTTAAAAGGGAACCACCCTTCAGACTCTGCAGACTATAGAGGGAGCCCAGACGATTCACTTAGATTTGACTTTCAGATGGCTTAAGTTAGGCAATATAAATCCCAACCAGCATGCCTGGAGTTTATTGGTATTTAATCAACAGATCTTATTTGTATGCAGCTTTACATTTTTAAACAAATGAAATCTTGTTAATGAAAATAAACTGAGACAACAAAAGGAAATATTACAGTTGTAGTGCTAGCTCTAATGAAATCGATGGAAATTTGCACTAACTTATCTACCTACAGGTAAGACTTTGTCTTCAGTTCCAGCTCCAGATACAGAGGTATTGATTGTGCATATGAGGACTGGACCTTTCTTATAGCCATCTCTAAATGCTGTATTATCAAGATATTTGAGTACTTTTAAGGATTGGGAATTTATCTGTTATCTTAATTCAACAGTTAAATAATGAGGAAAAAGAATTTTCTTCCCTCGAGACATGTGGTAAGATACAGCTGTTAGATACTATAATGAGAGGGGGATATGTATACCTGAGAAACCCAAACCAAACCACCAGTAACAAAACAAAAAAACAAAACAAAACAAAAAGGCAACAAAAGCAATCTTTCATATATGTTGATTTGAGCCACTGACAGCTCTTAGCAAATTTCTATCTACCATAACCTTTTATTTGGACATTTGTTCACATTACATGAGGTTTACAGCCTATTAAGATACACCATATCCATTGACCGCTCTTCTCTTTTCAAATAAGTAACCAAAAGTTATTTTAGTTGGAAAACTAAATTGTTAGAGGTTAAGGTTATTGAAGAATATGCAACAATAATTAAGCAGAATAATCAAATCTGTGGAACAGCTGTCTTGTCTACTTGGAATATTCATCAACTGTGCTGGTTTTGGTTGGGATAGAGTTAATTTTCTTCATTGTAGCTGGTATGGGGATGTGTTTTTGATTTGTGCTGAAAACAGTGATGATAATGTAGAGATGTTTTTGTTACTGCTGAGCAGTGCTTACACAGAGTCAAGGACTTTTCTGCTTCTCACCCCACCCCACCAGCAAGCAGGCTGGAAGTGCACAAGAAGTTGGGAGGGGACAAAGCTGGGACAGCTGACCCCAACTGACTGAAGGGATATTCCATACCATATGATGGCATGATCAATATATAAAGCTGAGAGAAGAAGAGGGACGTGTTCAGAGTGATGGTGTTTGTCTTCCCAAGTAACCATTACTTGTGATGGAGCCCTGCTTTCTTGGAGATGGCTGAACACCTGCCTGGCCATGGGAAGTGGTGAATGAATTCCTTGGCTTGCTTTGCTTTACTTATTAAACTGTCTTTATCTAAACCGAAGAGTTTTCTCACTTTCACTCTTCCGATTCTCTTCCCATCCCGCCAAGGGGCAGTGAGCGAGGAGCTGCATAATGCTTAGTTGGGAGCTGGGGCAAAACCACAACACAACACATCTAAGCACAAAAATTGGTCTAGGAACAGCCTGAGTTCCCTGGGGGAGTGTGTGATTTGCTGAAATTCCCACCTTAAATGCTCCTGAAACAAGTACTTTGTTACGACGGAGGGTTAGGAGGTCAGTCAGCCACTTTGTCTTAGGTCAGTTTATTGTCTGAAACAATAAGGAATAAGATATATAGACAATAAGGAGCTGACAAGGAAGACAAGCTGAGTTGTTCTTGGGCCACCCTAGGGATTAATGATCTAAGTGCACTGGGTGTGTGCACAAGATACCCCATAATTATAAGGGAAACTTAAGATTCATACTTATAACTAAAATTCCATAGCTCTTGCCACACTGGTATTTCTGTGGTTTGTATTTGAAGGCCAGAAGAATGGGACTGCAAATGGCTTTTTGCTTTACTGGTAGTCCGTAATATCTATTCAGATATAATTTCTTGTTCAAAATTAGCAGAAAGATTATTTTGTACTATCTCTTCAAGCTTATATGAAATACTTGCTGAAATGAGTTAGAAACTTTATTTGCAAACTGATTAGTTGGGAAGGTGACCCTCTCTTTTAATTCATTAATTAAAAAATGAAAAAAAGTAAAATATGGACTGTCATTTCTCTCCTTTTTAATTAAATTTCTGGAAACCTTTTAACAAACGATTTTTTTTTTTTCTGCCTTGGCCCCTTACCAGCTGTACTAGGTTCTATACAATATGCTCTTAGTGCCTAATTGAATACTAATAAAGAGAGTTCATATTCATTGTCTACAGCTGGAACTAGCTTAGTATATTATCAGTCATTAAAAAGAATTCTAAGGTGCAGTACCGGCTTTCAAGTATAGTGTACTTTGTTTAAGACCAGACTAAACAAGCTATTTTCATTAGCTGAGCATAGAATGTATTAAACAGATATAATGATTAATAAACAGAATTTGGAAGTTACAGGCATTGTAAAACAGGACTTGTCTTGTTCATGTCAGTAGATCTAAATGAGTAGCAAATGCAAACTGTAGCCAAAAGAAGATGGAATATCTTCCAAACTGTGAAAATAAGTATCTATATTTTTGTCTGAAAATTAAGAATAAGAACAAATGTTCAAACTTAATGAGAAACATGGAAATACCCAAGACCAAGAGTTCTCCATTTCCATTGCAACAGAACCTTGGTTCAAACTTGCTTTTCTTGAAATCAGTGGAAGCACACTCAATACTTGCTGCTCAGAGGACAGTTTAAGTTCTCGGTAATTTATATAGACAAACGTTCTGACTGCACCTTGAAGGAGAGCTAAATGGAATTACTAATTTGAGATCCACTCATAAAACATGTATATGCTTGTGTGGTGGGTTGACCCTATCTGTATGACAGGTGCCCACCAAGCTGCTCTATCACTCCCTCTCCTCAACTGGACAATGAAAGGCCCGTGGATCAATATAAGGACAGGGAGAGATCACTCACCAATTAACGTCACGGGCAAAACACACTCAACTTGTGGAAACTAATTTAATTTACCAATCATATCAGAGTAGACTAATGAGAAATAAAAAATAAATCTTAAAAACACCTTCTCCCCACCCCTTCCTTCTTCCTGGGCTCAACACCCAGTTTATCACACATTGTCTCTGCCACTTTTTCCTCCTCATGCTCTTCCCCTCCTCCAGCATGGGGTTCCTCCCATGAACTTCTCCAGTGTGAGTCCTTCCCACAGGCTACAATTCTTCATGAACTACTCCAGCATGGGTCCTTCCATGGGGTGCAGACCTTCAGGACCAGACTGCTCCAGCATGGGTCCCCACAGGGTCACAAGTCCTGCCAGCAAACCTGCTGCAGTGTGGGCTCCATTCTCCATGGGGACACAAGTCTTGCCAGGAGCCTGCTCCAGTGTGGGCTTCTCACGGGGTCACAGCCTCCTCTGGGTGTATCCACCTGCTTCGGCATGGGGTCCTCCATGGGCTGCAGGTGGATATCTGTTCTACCATCAACCTCCACAGGCTGCAGGAGGACAGCCTGCCTCACCATGGTCTTCTCCACAGAAGGGGAATCTCTGCTCTGGCACCTGGAGTACCCCCTCCTTCTTTGCTGGCCTTGGTGTCTGCAGAGTTGTTCCTCTCACATCTTCTCACTCCTTTCTTCCAGCTGCTGTTGTGCATCAGGTTTTCTCCTCTTAACTATTTTATCCCCGTGGCGCTACCACCATTGCTGATGGGCTCAGCTTTGGCCAGCAGCGGGTCCATCTTGGAGTTGGCTGGCATTGACTCTGTCAGACATAGTGGAAGATTCTGGCATCTTCTCACAGAAGCCACCCCCGTAGCTCCCCTTCCTAACAAAACCTTACCACACAAACCCAACACAGCATGTTTCATTTGAAATGTGTGTTTGGGTGATTCAAATTTTCTTCTTTAAATAAATTTATTCTTAAACACGTTGAATAAGGTTGATCTACTAACTTTTTTTCTAAGACTATACTAGATCATGCAAGTCACACCTGAATGAGTAAATAAATGTATTTCATTACTAATAACTTGTTTGAATACTCACAGGATATAGGCTCAGATACACTTACTTTAGCATTTGCATTGGAAATGCTACAACCCCAGATTCAAGAAGAATAAAGAAACAATTTTCCCAGACTAATAGCAGACTTATAGTGCTGTGTTTTTGTTTTTTTTTTTATCCCTCTGACATTTATAGATGAAAGAGTAAAAAAAGATTAATGAAGTTGCTGTTTTTTTCCAGGTTATAGGCCTTTTCCAAAAGCAACTGACTGCTATGATCAACATGTTTTGCTCAAAATATCTCTGACTTATTTGGTGAAATGTCAGAACAATAAAGAATTTGTCCTCTGGAAGCTGGCCTGAAATTTTCAAAAAATTACAGAAAACCCCAGGCTTTTCAGCTCTAGCCAAACTACCCCACCTTGATGATGTTCTTTCAAGAATCTAACACAGGCTTTTGTCTGGAAACCTGATATTTTCTAGAATCACAAATTTTAATTGATACTGCCAAACTACAAGCATCCTTAACACAAGGCAAGACTGGATTGCAGACAACACAAAACTGAGAGGAGTGGTTTGTTCACCAGATGGTTGTACTGCCATTCAGAAGGACCTTGTCAGGCTTGAGAAATGGGCTGACAGAACCCTCATGAAGTTCAACGAAGGGAAAAGCCAAGTCCTGCACCAAAGGAGGAATAACCCCATGCACCAGTACAGGCTGGGGACCAGGTCTGCAGAGAAGGAGCTGGTGGTCCTGGTGGACAACAAATTAAGCATGAGTCAGCAATGTGCCCTTGTGGCAAAGAAGGTCAACAGCCTCTTGGAGTGCATTAGGCAGAGCATTGACAGTAAGTCAAACCACCTAAGTTGGTTCTGTAGCACCATGAATGGACTTTGGCCCATACTTTTAAATATATACCATGTAGATATTTATCTCTGCACCCTACAGTCAATACAAAGCAACCATCAAAAGAAAGAAATAAGTACTATTAGTAAATAATTTATCCAGGCAGCTTTAGATGCATATCTTCAAATAATTTCACTGCGAAGTACCTATTTATCCCCATGACTATATCAGGTGAAGACATACACACTTGTTCAAATGAGTCCTATCTCTAGAGAATTTATTCAACAAGAAAGTGGCTTAGCTTGGATAAAGAACTGAACAACTGCAATTAATATGCTGCCACAAACTAATCTACACACCGTGCTGCATTGAACTTTATAGGCATACTAGTTTGAGCTGCCCTAACTCATGGTCTCTGAAATCTATGCATCATTACACAAATATTTATTTTCCCAGTGATAAATCCCCAAATGAGTTGCAAATGGATGTTTTGGGATTTCTTTGTTTCTGTTTTAAACAAACATGTCAGGATTCATTGTGAAGACATTTTGAAGGAAAAAAGGACAGCAGTCTAAAGGCACAGTGTGTTCTGTTTCACCTTGTATCAGTCACTGTGTTTCTACAAGATCCAAGTTCCAAGGTCCTTGGCTTTCCTTTATTGATGCCTTGGCTTCTGATGGATATAAACTCAGCACAAACCAGGAGAGGTCCCTCGCCTTTTTTGGATAAGTAATCCACACATACATCAAAGAGGTGACAAAAAATTGAGGACCTCAGATCTCTAGGTCACTTTGCCAACTGCCTACTGTGGATTTGGGGATTTCACTGATTTTTTTAAAATGTCAATTTAAGTTTATCCAAGGTCACATGGATCTCAAGTACTGTGACTTCCAGATTCTTACTACATGTTCTTGATTTCAGTTATCCTAGTTTTCCTTTATAAATGCCTGGGGTTCTGCTTTTGCCATCTCTATTCTCTCCTGTGTGTATTTCCTGAACTCTGTGAGGAGAGGGAAGTGAGATGAGTCCTGAATATTTAAAAGGTTAAAGTCTCTGTTTGTAAGTCCATTAAGAGTTTATAGTTTTTAAACAGACTGTACTGGCCATTAAAATTCTGATGCCTTTGCCTGACGAAGATTGTAATGAGAATAGAAAATAGCATTAAATGGAATCCATTCTGAAGATGATTGCAAAAGACACAAGCTTAACTCATTCTCATTATAGATTTCTGTTGGTATAATTGTGAGTGTTACTCGGATACCTGAAATACTTGGAGAGAATTTTATTGTGATTGTAAAAAGGAGCTACTTAATTTGATTTAAAATTGGAACTGTAGTTGCCTACTTTTGCTGTACTGCAAATGGGCATGGGAGCAGCTGACACTGATTTTGTGTGGGCCTGCAGGAATATTTTTCTCTTGCTTAAGCCCAGCTACTGACAGTCAAGACAACTATATGTGGTTTTAAGACTCATTGTCCTGATCATCCACAGGGCTCACATGTCAGCTGCTCCAGTCATGTAGTTTAGGGTGAAAACAGACTGGAGAAAATCCTACAATTTTAGATTGTATTGAAACATGTCCTTGACTGTGTGGGGATGACCATGAGGACACAGCCTTGGTATTTGCTTCCAGGTAGTTTGGACAGTCTCTTCAATACTAATAAATTTTTTTTTATTATTATTTACAAAAATGAAATATGAATTCTCCTCCTCAAATCAACTGTTTCTTGGTGTTGATCACACAGCTCAAGTCTGATGACGGACACTTAGGTGCTAAGAAGACCCTTCTGTCTTAGTGCAGGTCCAAAATGCTCTTAAAATTGCGTAAGAATAAGAGCCAATCCTTTTAAATGACTTATCTTGATTCTTTTTACCCCAGTGTATTATTGATGAAAGCTAGTACCAGCTTTTTCTGAGTGGCTATGTAATAAACTTGTTGCAAGAACAAATGAATCCCATGAAAATTCCTGTAAGACACTTAGAGAGAGCAGTTAGCAACTGACAATGTAGCATCCTCTGAAAGAAAGAAAATATCATGAAAATATGATAAGCAGCAATAAAACATGGAAAAATCACAGCTGACAATCAACTGAGGAGAAAAAAAGTTTCAGCTCACACCATCACATTTATCACATGTCCTTATCAAAGTATAAATCTTAATCCACCAAAGTCATACAAAGTAGAATGCCTACAGATTTCAATACTGGTGCTCCCTTTTCATAGTCTTGATAATTTCCATAATACCAAACCAGATGGTTGGGAAAAAAAGAAACAACAAAAAAAATCTTTACTTCTCTAAGAAAGAAAACTACTTCTCATGGAGAACAATTATAATTAAGTCTAATAATAGACAGAATCTTCTCACTGAGTCCCAGAAGCTGAAGAAGACATGGATGTTATTTATATGTCACAGCATACATATGTCTAAGTGAATGCCACTGTTTAAAATTGATTAGGAATACTTGTTTATCCCTTCTCAAGAAAATATTCCACCACTGTATAATGGTGTATATGTATGTACATATAATATACATACTATGACAAATGTAGATAGAAAGCCTGCCTTATTATACAGTCTGAGAAGAACAAAAAAAGATAGTTGTGGACTGTAACAATAATCTGACGCCCATATTCTTTTTTAATTGATTAAGAATCGATATTTCATACAGATAGAACTGGTACCAAATCTAAAAGAAAGATAGCTCGGTCAAGTAGCCATTGATCTGTTTGTGAAATGCATCTGTTGTGTTTATGCAACTCTGTGTATGTTTTGCATGTGCACATGTATCTTTCTGTGTAAACGCATTTGTGTATATTACTTCCCAAGAAATCAATGTAATGCCATGTTTTTGCTTAAAATTCTGTTTTGTAATATGGATTCTTAGAAAGGGAGATTCATGGCCTGCTAGTGTAGTGCAAATTGTCTTACAAGATTCATAGTAGTGGTCAATATGTTTATTGTTTTAGAGAATAAAGCATTACCCTTGAGAGATATGGCTCATATCCTAAAGAACAAAGAAATGTTTAGTGGAAAGAAAGCAGGGAATACAAACAGAGCATACACTGAACATATTAATTTTAAATGCTGTGGCCACATTCTTCAGCACTTGCTCAGTTTTTCCTTGACGTAGTAGAACTGCTTCTGATTTATGTCATGTAAATAATAGGAGAATCTATGCTGTCATTTAAACATGCTTCATTGGAAAACAATGAAAACAATTCTAAAGGCATGTATTTTTGAACAGTATAAGCAGCTTGACTGAAGAAGTAAGATACCTATATTGATCCAAACAAAGTCACTTTAGACTTACTGGGGAGACAACAGAAATAGAGAAAAACAACTTGTTCTCTTCTTGTTTAATTCACTGAATTTTTACTACTTCTGTCGCCTTTTTATTCTCTTTAATATCTAGGCAAAATGAGTGCAATTAGGTGTAAGAAGTCTTTTTTTTTTTTTTTTAACTATATACTGTTTTATCATTACTTGCATAGGTTTTGTATTGACCTGATGTTGCAAGATGCCATGGCTTGTCTGGACTTGTCTTAGCCTGTGCTGATTTTAGCTTCTTTCAGTTGTGACAACAATCATCAAGTCATCAAGTAAGTATCATCTGAAGTTGCTTAAGCTTTAGTTTAGCTTTGTGGAATTGTATGGTGTACTGCCTGTTGTTCATGGATAAGTATCAAAGCAAGTACTCTGTGCAGAGTGAACTATCTTATGACTCTAGAATAAATAGTAGGGTTTAGGTGAGGGCAGGCACAAGATAACACAAGATATACTAGGACTCTACACACAAATGCTGGTCAGACACTGGTGACAAATAAATAAACAAACATGAGTCAGGTGAAAGAGGTTTCAGGGATAGTAACAGAAAGTCAAGTATACTGTGTCACTGGAAGCCAATAAAGTACTGGGTGTGTCACTGCAAAAATGAAAGAGAATATCCTTCTAGAGGAGGACTGAAGCTGATGACCTTCAGAGACAAGGGAACATTGGACCAGTGAGCATAACACCACAGAAGAATGTTTTTGTTTATCAGTCTTAACTGTGTTATTAACTAAAAGTGTTACTATGATCATAACAGGACTGTAATAATCATTGTGCTTCAATTATATTACCTCGATTTCAATTGCAGTAGCTAGGAATTCTTAGATCTGTATGTAAGGTGTGTTTCCTTTGATCCAGAAGAAGAATCTAAACGTAATATTTTATCCATGCAAATGACTCAGACATTTGTGGCTGAAGCCTCGTTATTCCAAGCATAAGATGTCTTATGCTGGGCCATGCCAGAAATGCGACCAAGGTCCTCCCTCTTTAGAAGAGGCTGGCAGTAGCTGATTAGGGAAAGAGTATAGGACATGGGGAAATAGGGAACAACTCCTGCCTCCGAATGCCATCCCACTCATTATCAGACTGACATTTAGGAAATTCCTGTGCCAAATATGCTTAATAACTTCTAATGAACTAGTCCTCTATGAATCTGTATAAGCCCTTTCTGAAGTAATATAGTGTCTTTTGGACATAGCCACCACAATTCAATTAAGCATTTGGTTAAAAAGATAAACAAAACAAAACAAAGCAACCCACTACTTGCTTCTTTACAATGCATAGAGTTCTTCCTCCTTTATGTCAGCGTAACTGACAGTGTGTGTATCTTACCCTGTATATTTTTTACATAAGCATCTTCTGAGCTAACTTTATAGTTATAAACATGACATCAGTTATTATTTTGCACATAACTAAGAGTTAATGAATGATACAGGAGTGTTATTAATTCAGATTGCTTAGGAATACATTTTAAAAAACATAGAAATACTTACATTGCAAAGCCATTGTTCTGTTTTGTAAGTGCCAGCTGAACCCATCTGCTTCTTTCTTGGGACTTCAGGGAGTGTAGGCTGTACTCGAACACAGGAACAGGACAACATGGCTTATACATAACATGCTACTGCTTTGTGACCTGTTAAACCTAATTCAATATGGGATAGTTTCTAGATTGAAACTTAATCTCCTTACACAATTTACACTCAAAATTCTATGGAAATTCATCTCTTTTCATTATTAAAAAATAAAACGGAAACTACAAATTCATTCCTTAAATTCACAGTTAGAACAGTTTTCCAAGTAGGTCCCTCTATCAAAACATTGAATATTAACAAAGAATTTTTTCTATTATGAGCATGTTTTTGACTCTGAACAATCTTACTTTGGCTATATGACAAAGGCATCCCTAATAGCTTTGTTTTTATGACTGACATTCATCCTGGGTGAACGCAATTGATACCAGGGGATTTATAACAGGTATAATAAACAGGTCTTGGCATTTCCAAATTCATTTCATTGACCTAATATAGAGACAGAATCATAATCTTGGGTGTTCTTGAAAGAAAGTTTCCCCATTCCCATTAGTGATGAAGCAAATATTAGCATGGTTTAGGCTGTCATTCACACTGGAGGAAATTTTGGATTAATTCATTTGGCAGTCCTTCTCTCTGTTCTCAGTGAGGGCCGACTTCATTCGTCAGTACTTGCTTACGGCTATGACAACGGGGTGTAACAAGTACAGCAGTGTCAATACTTTTAGAATAGTTCAGGTTTCTTCCTATTTCGGATTTCTTATTTTTCAAATCAGTATGTGAGCAACTGTCTTGTACTGCAATGTAGTGGACCTGAGTACATATAAATTATTTTCCTGCTAGCAGGGATTTACTAGCTAGTTTGGTTCTGGCAAGCAGAAGCTTATTGTTAAAGAGCATCAGATCCCACATTCAGAAATGCCTTCTGCAGCTGTGTACAGCTGACTGGCATCCCCAGTACCTTTGTATACATGGCCACAGATCATCATAATTGACTCTCTCTGCTCTATTGGTTTAATTACCAGGAAGAGTTTGCTTATAAAACAAGTAATCACTTTTTTTACCTTATAAACTTTGTTACATTACAGCATTGGTGTTGCACAACGCCACTTACTGTGTTTTGCCTGTCTTTTGTGACCTCTCTGACTTTTTTCCATTCCTCCTTCCGTAATTTATTAATTTTATCAATAATGCAGACAGAAGATTGCATGGGATGTATCATGGTTGGCCAAAGATGACAGCAAAAAACTCTGGACAGCCTAGGAATACAACACAAGAACTGGAAGATCAGCTGACACACAACACAAGAACTGGAAGATCAGCTGACACAGCAGATGCTGCACGTTTGGTGCATCTCCTGAGGACTGGAGACGTTCAGAGAGGACCTGAGTAATCTCAGTCACTGAGCCACAGGATGATGTTATGAAAAATAATTTACTTATGCATGTGAATACATTCGTGTGGAGTAAAGGAGCATGATGCAGAGATCTTTGACTCAGTAGAAACCTGGGAAAGTCCATAACAATTCTGTACAGTGTTTATGATTTTTACTTGGATGGACTTACAAGCAGCCTAGTTGTGTTTGCTGTGAATGGTGTCCTAGCTGATAAATCCTCTCTGTTGGCAGAGATGCAATACCATGCAAATGCGTCAAAGAATATCTTTGTGCTGCTTTTCATTTCCCCACCTTTCTGGTTCAGATAAGTATGCAGAATTAAATGCTCCTTGTATAAATCCAACAATGCTTTACAGGGTAGAGCATCAGAAGGCTACAATGCCTAGCACAGCAGTTCTTCAAGAACATAATTCCTTTTCTCTTCCTGTTCCAATCTGTGGTCAAAGGTTAATGATTTTAAAACTATTCCTGTTTCACTTGGCCTCACACTTACTAAGAGCTTATAAAAACAGCATTCTTGATGTGAAAATGAGCTGCATATGCCCTATCCAGAGCTTTGCAAAGCTTCATGCCTCCTCAGGCCCTCATGCTACTTTTGTCTATTAATGGTCATACCCAGCTGCCCTGTTATGAACTAAAACCACAATTTAATCAACATGAATTTTAAGAATAATTGTGTACCAGATCTTATGTCATGAATCATCACGAATATCCTCTGTGATATACTATGATATCTATTATAGGTCCTTACTGGTCAGTAGCAACGTCTAATTCCTGAGACAGTTCATGCCAGGAGTGTTCTACCACAGGTAGTGTTCGACACGACTAATACATGTTAGCATTATCTCTTGAGGTTGGCCGAGCTGTGCCCTGAAAACAAAGAAAAAAGCCCCGAATATTACATGATCAGAGTGGATTGCTTGAATCATTCTATCCAACTGAGTTCAGTTACAAGAAAAACAAGACTTTTCTGAGACTACAAATATAATAAGCAGTATGATTTTATTCAGAAAATATCCAAGATATGGTGAAAGTCTCCTGTGTTGGCCCCAGTGTTCCCTGTGTATAGATGTGCAACAACCTACTTGAATGTCTCAGGCTTTCTTGCAAAATCCACTGACATTAATCAATTGAAATTAAACTAAAATTAGTCTTTAGTGAAGATGTGTTCCTGGCTCTGGTAACCTATCTTCCTGCATCCTTCCACTGTTTAGCTATACATAATCACTGCTTTAGGTTTCAAAAGAAATAATTGCTCCAAGATAAAGTGAGGCTGAATGCATGAAAATTTTCACCAAGGATGTTTTGCAGTTCTTAGATGACAACTACTATATTATGGGAAACTGTATACCTGCATATGTCATGATATATTGAGAAACAAATCAAGTAAACTTCAGTAAACTTGACCATCTGGAAATATTCTAGTCATATTAGAAAAGTGCCAGTAAAAATCATTGTCTGTCTTTAATTATTACACAAGAACAGGGATTTCACCTAACAGTGACCCTGATAATAAGATAGAAAGTAGGCTGAGATACTTTATGGAACATCCTACTCATTAGCCATGACTGTATATTCAGTGAGCAGAAGTATTGCAGTTCCTGCTAACAAGGGATTAGATCATAAAACTCTCAGTCTAGTATCTTGCCTGAAGCACTGGACAATACCAGGTAACTGATGACAGTTACAGCAGCTCAGTCTCCCAGTTAAGTAGGTTTGTTACATTACAGATCACTTGCATTAAATCAGACAGAAAGGGAAAAGCTCCTGCCCACATAGAAATAACGGACTGACCACTGCATCACACAGACACGCTCCCTGTCAGCCCAAGCTGCTCACTGCAAGAGTCAACATTGTCCCACAGGTACCACCTGATGACTAGTGCAACAATTAAGGATCTATCACATCAAATGCACTTGGCAGCAATTTATCTTCGTACTGTATTGCCAGGATTTCAGGCAATTTTTCGTGAGGCTAATAATGGTTCAAAATATAACTACCATTCAGCAATGAGATGCCATTTCAAACTGGTATGTAAACATGGGAATGCTGTACGGAAGACAGGGGAGACCGTCACTCAGCTGCATCTTGCTGTTGGTGACATTCTGAGAAGAGCAGAAATGGCTTAAGGTGGTAAATTTTTAGCTTTGAAAACAAAAAAATGGAGAGGGAGATGATCCTTCAATAGGAAAGGGATGAGTAAAATACAAATGTTGATCAGTTGTCTCCATTGTAAAAAAAAACAACCAAAAAACCCAAAAAACAACCAAAAAAACCCAAAAAACAACCAAAAAACCGACCTCCCCCAAAAGAAGAACAGGTAAATTTGAAGAAAGATGTTTGGGAATATGAATATTTATGCATATTTCTGTGGTAGGAGAAGCTTCATCTTCTGCAGGTTTTGAGATAAACTTAGATTAGCAAGTCAGAGGTTTTGTAGGTGCAGTTGGCCCAAGTGAGAGGAAGGGACTGTATTAAAGAAGCTCTTGAAGTGACTTCCATCTCTTCTTTTCAGTGATGAGGCCTTTTCCTAACTTTGCAGCCCACATTCCTGCCTCCTAAACCCTGCTTTAATTTCCCAGGTTGTTCCAGTCTGGTTCCAGAATCAAATTCAAAATACAATAAAATGCAGATGTTCAAAGTTTGAGTTTCCTGCATTCTAACTCCAGACAGTTATTTATTTATCTGTCTGTCTGTCTATTTATTTATTTATTTCCACAGGGACTCCAGTTGCCTACCTTCAAAAGTATTTACATATCACACTTTGATTGTCATTGTTGCCTCTGCTATGCTTCACACAACATAATAATGGTGAATTAAATGGCCTCCTAAGCCACAGATACTTCAAGAACACAAGCCTGGAGATAGTTTGCTAACCTGAGCTCCAGACTCCTTTAAGATGTTCTTCAGCATAAAGCTGTAAGAAAAAATTACCTGAGCAATGCAGGTTAAAAAAAAAAAA
>VXBL01001815.1:57820-72233 GCA_013400195.1 Aramus guarauna
AAAAAAAAAAAGAGTACACTACTTATATTATTTGAGAGCACTTTCTCTATTAATTGTCTACACCGACATATGCAAAACATTCCATTTAGTACATCTGTTACAAAGTAAAAGACAAAGTTTTAGACTTTTTGTCCTTTAATGTAGTATCTACACTGTTAATGAAAAAAAGGTTTTCCTAAAATAAAGTGGATTCTATGGCCTCCCCAGCCAAATACCTTTAAATTGTGTTATGTGTTCTTGGTGTTATCAACATCAGTACCTAAAAATTTTTTTATTTAATTCTTTTTCCTTTTTCTTTGACTGCAGGGGTATTCAGTGTGCTGGCTTTTGTGCTGTGGAAGCTACATATTTTGAATCAGGACTACCATGTGATGTCATAGTGTGCATGAAAAAGGCACCACATAACTGTGTTTTTTGCTTCCAAACTGCACTAAGCTCAATACAGAATTTTAAGGCAACTTTGTCTAAAGCCCTCCAGAATCAGACTTGGACCTCCTGAAGGTCCATTACCATTCCTTTTGGCAATTCCTCCTGGAGTTTCAATTCTCATGCAAGCTCTGCCCTGCACTAAAGAGATAACGAGCACTAAATTTCTTGGTATGTCTGTTTGGCACTTCCATTTTCTCTTCCTCTGTCTGCAAGAAAAGACAGCTGGAATTTTAGCCTACTAGAGCCCTGTGCATAAATGTTTACTAAGAAAGACTTTTTCAACAAATTGTTTTCTTGCTGCTGGGTTGTTTTGGGTTTTTTTCCCATTCATCAAAAAATGCTGGTTCATCCCAAGGAAAACTTTACTGGGAATGTATTGTCTTGGTTGCATTTGGGAATTTCCTTAAGATGAAGGTAGAAATCGCGGTCAGAATAATTCCCCTCCATTACAGAATAGCCCAAATCACTATGGAATATACACAGTCCAAGTCCTTTGTTCCTCCTTTACCTCATTCAAGACCTGTTCAATGAAATTCTCCATCAGAAGTTATCATAGGAATAAGTGGGAAATTATTCTGTTTTTTCTTATCATTTTTTCCTCTCTATAATGAATCTCACTGGCAGGTTTGTTTGTTTTATGTTTACAGTAAGGGACTAGGCTGCATTCTGAATCACATGAAAACAAGTGCTTAAACTTAAGTCAATAAATATACTGGATAAGAAAAGGGATAAGTTGTTACTTGTTCATACTAATTTGCAAGTGCATAAATCTTACAATTTTTTGCTGAATTGCTAACAGTTTGGGGGGGGGAGTGAGTGATAGATATATTTCAGATGCACTTGAAAGAAATTCATCTGTCTACAAGAAAATTAAGGAAACACCTGGATCCCTTTATGGTGTGGCTGGCACGAATGAATAGTGAAACCTCAAAAGGCTCAGTTGTTAAGCTGAGACAAATCTCCTAAGGGCTGTGGAAAATTCTGCCTTGAGTTACACTCATGCAGTCTGAATTCACTGAGTTTGAATGAAGGAACTCTTAGATTTTTCAGAGTTACAGGATGCTCACATTGGCTTTATTTCCCACAGATTGCACTCTATTCCTTCAGTCTTGCTGGGAACACTAAGACCATAACACAGAGGACTGAAATAGTAATATTTCGATGTTCTGTTATATATTTTCCATCACTGTGCAGAAATGGGATTTTGGGCTAGTAAGAAAGGAGTATCAGATCTATGTATCTCATCTTTCAAATAGCTCAAATAATAAACCTCCTGCCTCTCTCACTTGTGCGTGTTAGTAATTACGGAGCAAGAGAAGAGCAGAGGAGGCCTAAAAGTCTATGGGAGTTTGAAAACAAAGGATATTAGAAGGAAAATACTGAGCCTTTAGAACTTTAAAGTATTTCTATTTCAAATCTGGTACAAAAATTTACATACATTTGTATAAGAAGGGAGGAAATGCCTTTTTTTTTTTTTAATTCACTCATACTATTCAAAACTGATCATTTCTCATCTTCCTAAAATATTGCCATCCAAACTGCCATCTATTTGGGAAACTTTGGAATGTGTATGAGCAGCTGCTACAGTATATTTACAAATTAAACTAATCTTTAGTCATAATAGTGCTTATCAAGAACAATCTGATAGATTTGAAATATTTATCTACTCTTCACCCCTCTCTTCTTGTATTAGCACAGTAATCTGCCTTTCCAGTTCAAATGCAGCCTTTGTAGTACTACTTTGCGGTATGTTTCTGATGTCTTCTGCCCTTGTCTGTGTAATTCATGTTTGAAATGCAACAAAAGATTCTGGAGAACAAGAGAACTACATAAATCCTTCCTTAATCCTTCAATCTTTAGATTAAAAAATATCCCTGCATTAAAGTTTGTAAACCGAATAATGGGACCCCGTCCAATCATTTATGGCTACATTTGCTATTCAGTTTTCTGCTAACATGAAGATTAAAGAAAGGATTAACTTCCAGCCCAAAGAGCCACTGTTTAGCTACATGAGTTGTCAGTAGCCAAAGTATACTTTGATCACCGAATGTGCCAAAACATAAAAAACCAGAAAATACTAAAATGGTCATTTCTGATATCTCTTCCTTGAAACAAAGATTAAAACCATTTCAAACGTACCCATTGTTTATTCCATATATTTTTTTAACAAGTGTGCTGCCTTGGCATTCAGTATGGCCCCATAGGACTTGCCAAACTACTCTTCCTGACCGTGTCTCGTTAAAGTTAAAAAATATGAAGGCACCAGCTTTTGTGTCTTTATGCTGAGGGTAATTTGAAAGTGTTACTGGAGGTGAGCTGCTTCTCCTATGCGCTGACCCAGGGTAGCAAAATGGCAGTCTGATCTGGCAGATAAACAAGTCTGTGACAAATAGCACTGACATCCTTGTCAAAAGAAAAGACATGACTCAGACTCGATATCTATACACGGACTAGTGCTAGCTTTCAGTGACAAATGGTTTTAGTCTGACAGCGTGTTTCACTGCTTGAACTTTCATCTATCAAAACAAGACACAGAAGCATGGGGACACAGACAAGAAGAAGGAAACATGCGAGAAAGCCACAGATACAGACAGGCAGCCTGGCCTGCCCTCTCATAACAGTGCTTATGTTTTTTTCTAGTCTTTTAGTACTTCTGTCATTCCCTGGTGAATATTTTACTTCTCCTCTCTGTTCTTTTCAAGTTAAAAAAAAATAAGCCAAACAAAGGCCTAATTTCATTACTTGCAGATTCAAGCATTAGAAAGCCAGAAAAAAACGTGATTTTTTTTTTAATTTAATCTCTTTCCACACACAACACTAAGTTTCACTCACCCATGGGCAGAGTCTAACAGTTAGTATTAGACTAATGGAAATTTATGTGTGGATAAAAAGTAACTTTCAGACAGTTATCCATTCTTGCTTTGAAGGCATCAGCAGGTAGAGACTCAACACCAGGCAGTTCGTTCTGGCACTTAATCACCTTTCTGTGTTAACAGTTTAGATCTGGATTTCCATTTCTTATTTGTCTGGCTCCAACTTCCAGCCATTAATTCATTTCAAGTTTTTCTATGCTAGATAAAAAAAAAAATAATAATAAAAAAAAATCAGTAGATTGTTACTGCATGTCCCTGCCCAGGCATTGGCAGTGGGGCTGCAGGGCGGCCTGTGTGGGGAGAGGCCGGGGCTGCCCCGTGCCGGACACAGCCGGTTCCAGCCGGTCCCAGCCGGCTCCACCGGCCCCAGCGCAGGACACAGCTGAGCCCCTCAGCCAAGCTGGGGGCGCCGGGGGGAAAACAGGTTTCAGCAAGGGCCAAAGGCGGCACAGGCAGAGGAGGAGGAAGCCAAGGAGGGAGCAGCAGCAGAGGGACCCCGAGGCCGCAGCAGGAGGAGGAGGAGGAGGAGGGCAGGAGGTGCTGCAGGCCCGGAGCAGGGATCCCCTGCAGCCCTGGAGAGACCCCGCTGGAGCAGAGAACCCATGGCCTCATCTTGTTCTTCTCACTGTCTGATCAGGTTGAAGGTACATTAGTGAGCGTGTAGATGCATACACGTACAATGCTGATCCCTACAACAGCTGGTCTCAGACACGCAGTCTTCCCAGTGGCTGCCTACTCAGTTTGCCCAGTGGCTGCCTCTGGGTCCCAGTCTGCCCAGTTGCTCACAGCTGGACATTTGAGCACTAAAGCCTGGAGCCTTACTCCAGTTGCTGCTATAGATCCCCCTTGTGCACAGCAAAACAGACACACACTGGGTCCCTGCAGTAGCTGAACTTACACAGTGCATCCAGGTCCTGGATCCTCATTCCCCCTTGGTGTCTCCTACACACACACAAATGAGTCTCTCACACCACTACAAGGTACGGTCTCTCCACGCGCTGTCCTGGACCGCTTGGTCTGTNATTTAATCTCTCTCCACACACAACACTACGTTTCACTCACCCATGGGCAGAGTCTAACAGTTAGTATTAGACTAATGGAAATTTATGTGTGGATAAAAAGTAACTTTCAGACAGTTATCCATTCTTGCTTTGAAGGCATCAGCAGGTAGAGACTCAACACCAGGCAGTTCGTTCTGGCACTTAATCACCTTTCTGTGTTAACAGTTTAGATCTGGATTTCCATTTCTTATTTGTCTGGCTCCAACTTCCAGCCATTAATTCATTTCAAGTTTTTCTATGCTAGATAAAAAAAAAAATAATAATNTTGCACCATGGATACATGGGTGCCATGAAAGCAAAATGGATACAGAAGCCAGCCCAGAGACACCAGTGTACAGGGGCCTGTGCTTAAGTGTCAGCAGTGGGGGCTGCAGGGAGACCTTTGTGGGAAGAATAGAATCATAGACCTTTAAGATCATCAAGTACAACTGTTGACCTAACACTGCCAAGTCCAACCACTATGCCATGTCCCTAAGTGCCACAGCTACATGTCTGTTAAATACCTCCAGGGATGGTGACTCCACCACTTCCCTGGGCAGCCTGTTCCAGTGATTGATAACCTTTTCAGTGAAGAATTTTTTCCTGATATCCAATATAAACCTCCCCTGGTGCAAGTTGTAGCCTCTTGTCCTATTGCTTTACACTAATAGATTATCTATTACCTGGAGCACTCATTCCAGGCGCTGCAGCATGGACACATGGGCACCATGAGAACAAAATGGATACAGATACCAAGAGACACCAGCATATGGGATTTCTGTGCCCAGGCATCGCTGGGGAGGGCTGCAGGGGGGCTGCAGGGCGGCCTGTGTGAGGAGAGGCCAGGGCTACCCCATGCCGGTTCCAGCCGGTCCCAGCCAGCTCTGATGGCTGGGAGCCATTACCTGTATCAACCAGCATCATCTCTGTATTTTTTTCATAAAACCTATATTCTTGAAGGCTGGTTTTGCTGACATTAATTACATTCCTGTCTTTTCATTGTCTATAACATGAAACTTGAGTGATACTTTTCCTTACTTTAACAAGCTTACAGTCAGCCCACATACTCTTTTTTGTTTGTTTGTTTTGAATACTGGGCAAATGTTTGTGTCTCCAAGCTTTTGCAATATTCTATTATTACAGCCCTTAATAAATATCTAACTCCATATTCAGAGATCTGTTCAACAAACTCCCTAAGTCACTAGGGCATGATTTTGCAGGCCTCCTGTTTTAATGAAGACAGTGACTTCTTCAATTACCAGTAATTCAAAACTACCTAACTGGTGCAATAACAAGATTTTTTCCCCAAATACAGAAGAAAACTTCTGGTGTGTCTTAACAATTAATTATAATATTGCCTGTAACTAGTAGATGTATCCTCAAAACTTGTTTCTCATGTGTATATTCTTCATTGTTTATTTAAGACATTAATTTTACTTTATGTGTTTGGCTTTTCTTATCATATTTTACTCTTAATAACTTCTAATTTTTATTGATTATCATCTGTTTTCCTTTTCTTCCTTTTGATAGATACTGATTTTTATTTCCCAATTATTGCCTTCATTTTTCCACTAGGACAGGTTAAGTGCTAGGAAAAACTGTCTCCTTTACAAATATGGAATCATTACTTCTCAAGTAAATAGCAAAATAATATCAGTATTCTTTTCATAAAGCTCCATTTTTCAAAAATACTGTCACTTCCTTTTTTATTTTTTGTCTTCCATTTCCCGTTTCTTTCTCCTTAGCTTGGAAACTGAGCTTGTCTGAAACACCATATATAATTCATACAGACAAGCTAATTACCAGCTTGGAAGCTGGTGGTTTCCTAGCAAGTGGTGGTCGGGACCATCTTACAATCAATGAAACGAAATAAAAGTGGTTGGGACTATCTTTTATCTGCTTATATTAAATATAAGCAGGTTATAATCACCGGTCTCTAAGCAACAGCCAGATACTAATCCAGCATTTAATTCATCTTTATCCATATAATGAGGTCCAAAATAGAGCTAGCTTGTGTTAAGCATGATGCCTCTAGTGTGATGGGAAAAAAAAGAAAAAAAACCCCACCCATATATGCATGCATTCAAGAACTCTAATAACTACTGCCTGTGTAAGACCTTTAATATGTCTCCAAAACTGAAATCCTCATTAATATCTCAGTTTTTCTTTCTTTTACATACAGCTTATAAAAAGTAAATCCTCTGTTCTCTACTTTAATTTAGGAATCGTGAATAGACTCTGTTTACATTTTTTGTTATTTAGCCTTTTGGTCCCTTGGCATCAAGGTCCCTGGACCTATCAACCCTAAAACTGGTACTGACATTGCTAATGCTGAGTACCACCGTCTCTTCTCCTCCTCACTCTTACTTTTCACTTGTTCAACCCTCTCTGTCCTTGCTAAACATATTATAACCAGAGCTGGCACTTTCAGTCACGTAAATTAGCCCAACATCAATGTTACAGTGACCCACTTACACCTCTCTTTTCTCAGAACGGACACAATCTAGTCTGGTCCCCAGTTTTTTAGTACAGATATATAAACAACTAGGGGAAAGTGGGAAACTTCTTTCCACTGTGTTTGGTGGAGTTATTTAGTCCGCATCATACAGATTTTCATTTTTATGTAATTTTAATCTAAATTCAATCTGTTCACTCTTGACTATTCTGGCTACGTGAGCTACGCTCCAGGTGAGAGTAAGTCTCCATATTTGCCTCCCTGCAAGATGTAGGCTATCCCATACACAAAATGCATTAGCTATGGTGCCAAAAGGGTCTTGCCATCTTTCCAGGTTCATTGGTCCTGTTGAACCACTAGCAGAAGCTGGCAACCACCAGTGCTTGAGAGACCCACCTTCAACAAAACTAGACTTCCACTATAATATAAAAAAGTAATTTTTGGTTGTAAGCACACATGGCTAGCTATTAGTTTGCTCCATGATTTTGTTGTAAATGCCCTATGACATCTTAAATGGCAGTAGACACCTGTGGTGAGTCAGATACATTGGACCTCAAGGAAAGAGTCAGTATAACACTCTTACATTTAGGTCACTGCTTACACATTACTACTTCTAATCAAGAGTGGTTGGGTTTTTTGTTTTGTTTTGTTTTGTTTTGTTTTTTTTCTCCCCATCTCTGTCCTCCAGTGATTATAAAATTTCTTTATATAGCATAGTATATAGTGTATATATGTGCTTTTTGTTAGTAGTATGTTATTTCTTAATAGCACAATTTAAACTAAGATAAGAATATACTGAGAAGATACTCATATTGCCTGCAACTTTTATTTAATTTGCTGAAAGTATTCATTCAAGGGGAAGACAGCTGTGCTTTTCTGGATATAGCTGTGACAGAAGAAAAGTCTGTAATTCTTGACTGTTCATTACTGCTCAACTGCTCAAGACTACTTCCCTCCAAAATCTACAGACTAGTTTATTTAAGTACTCTCTAATTAATTTCTGGTAAAATTAGCAGTTTGGTTGAGACTAACAAACTGTTGCAGTTAACCTAGATAATTTTCTCTGAATTTAATCAGATACTGCTCAAGACTAAGTGAAGTGGTTGGTAACATGCAGGGAAAAGGTAGTAAAGAAGGGGTAAAGACAGTAGTCTCTTTTAGCCTACTAGATCCTGAAGTGAATGTCTGTCAAGGGTGTCAGTTACCAGGAAATAAGCTGCAAACTTTACACATAATCCCCACACAAACTACAGTGGAAGTTACAAACCACTAACTAACAAAAAAGGAAAAATATGCCAAATCAGCACAGCTGCAAGCTCCTTTGCTCCTGTGCAAGATAGCAGATCCCTTTCAACACTCATTTCTTCTTGTTTCTTAGATACCTTCACAGCTAGACTTTAAACTTACCTTGCAAACTCATTATGATGGAGCACTGGTAAAAGGTCAGAAACAATCAGGGGAGTCTCTGGAGTGTTCTGTTTTTTATCTGGTTCCATATGGTATTGAACTATTGGCTTCAACATGTGCTGCCACCATTAGACATTCTATATTTTTGCTTTAGAGACATGTTGACAGTTCTCTCTGTGTTCTCTTCTGGATATTCTGAGCAATTTAATGCTTTTTACTAATAATATTCAGATTTATCTGAAATCAGAAAGAAATGAGAAAACTTATCATCTACTTCTTCAGAGTATGAAGATTTGGGTTTGGCATATCATTACAAATCCCAAGCAATTTGGGCAGTTAATTCAGATTGTCAAAAATGGAATTTACTGGTTCATAAATCCCAAAAGTAGGAATTATTTAAAATAGTCTTTGGCAACTGAAAAATAGGTGTGTAATGGAGTCAACCATATTGGCTCCCTCTGCAGGTAATGGAGATATACCTCCAGACCACAAGTAATTCAATTTATCTTACACATTTATTTTAGAATGGAAAGAGTCATCCTATAGAGCTAGTCACTATAGAGGAATCCTCGCTGTCCATGTTAGATACATCACCTTTAGATAGATACAATGAACCCAACCTTGAGTTACCTTGCAGATCATCTGAGATAGTCTGCGTGGACAAACCTGGTGGTATGATAATTGCTTAGGAGAGAATCTATTCTGGAAGTTAAAGACACATTTCAGGTGAGTTTGACATTGACAGACACTTCTGGGCTGTCATCATCATTCCCAGTAGATAACTCCAAGAAAACTAAAAAGAAAAAAACCGAAAAAAACCCTTAGTATACTATCTCACTGTTTGTTAGGGTGCATGTAGCTTTATTTAAACATAGATAGAAATGCACCTCGATGTCGGCCACACCAATGGGATTTTTCTTCAATGAACTTTTTAAATTTTATTTTTCACAGAAAGTAGATAACTGAAATAAGCACAAGAATGTGGTGTGCAGTTCTAATAAAATATATCCCCATACAGAACTGCTCTACATGCCTCTTTAGAATGTTAAACTACTTCTATTTTTTATGTGCTGTTTAAACTGACATGGGAATTTGTGGATATTCAAAGCCCAAAGACTATGAAAGAACATTCATAGAGATGTAGGATAGGAGAGATTAGTTTGTTGTCTGTTTACTTTTTCAGTTTAAAATATATTTTTGAGCTAACTTGACCTCCATCACTTGCAGGTACATGAATTGTTTACCTATGTCTGAAAATACCTCAGTTCCATCTTAGCCACTTCATTTATGTGCAGAGATTTAGCACTGCTCTCAGTAGTTCTTCCTTTTGTCAGGTTCTGATTTACAACATATAAAGGTTTCTGAAGATTCCAGTTCCTCCTGTGTAATTGAATGAACCATAAAGTTTTTCAGAAATGTGTCTTAAATACTAGATTCTAAGCATTTTGGAAAATGAAAGCTTATATAAATTTCATACCTTATACTTTTGTTTAAATGTAAGAAAATTTTATAGTTTAGTGTGTTAGACCAAAATTCCAGACTCTTTGTAAACACAAATAATTACTGATTAGTATTTAATAATCACTTCAACTTAGTGTGAAATGACATCAGGTACCTTTTCGTGAAATAAAATATGTAAAACCTATTTTCCTCCCTGTAAATTTCAATTCCCAAAATGTCAGTGATTAACTAATGCTGCTTTTGTTCATTGAATATAAATAAACTGTTCAAACTGTTCCTGCGCTTACAAGAGTTTTTAAATATACTGTGGTTCAGTTAGAGGGCAAGTGTGTCATGGTTAAAATGTTCCAAACTGCATTTACAGAAGTCTCCACTTTTTCTCCTGTTTAAAAAAAGTAGCAACATAGCTGCCTATCAGTTCAGATTCTTCTGAAAGTCAGGAAAACAAGTTTTCATTCTTCCATGTGAATCCATAATTTTACCAGTAGGTGCTTCTATGCATGTGGCTATTAGGGAATTGTGAAATGGTGCTACAACAAAGGAATGACTAGACTTTTGTGAAACTTCTGCAGTATAGCTGGAAAACAGAAAATGTTTGATTTAGTGTTTGAATCAGATTTGAAAATCACAATCAGTTGATTATCATTTAGTAGTTCCAGATCTACAAAGAAGGATAGGACTCACCTGACCAGTACAGGCATCTGTAATGTAGACATATAATGAGGTACCTGGCTATCACAGCTGAATGTAGCTCCACTAGACAGTGGAGAAAAATTTGAAGTGCAATTTTCTTCCTTGACTATATTATGAATTTAGATGGTAAGCTTAGATACACATCTCTACACTGTCAGTTCTTGCAGCTGATTCCCCCTCTGTGGGTGGGATTTATCCCATCAATTTCAAGCTCTTATTTTTAGATAGATTTCATCACAATTTGGCAGAACTTTGCTCTCTCTGCTCTCAGCAGAGAGGACCAAATGTTTATCTTTGCCTGTGATCTTAACTTTTTGCCTATTTAAATCTACAGAGAATGAATCCCACCCATGGTGTCAAATTGAAAGCTATCTGGGTTAAGCTGACTTTTGTATTTAAACTCTGAGTTTGAACCTGAAATGCAAAGAAAATTTTAAGGAGGTAGATCTGAGCAAAGAAAACTTCATACTGAATTATACTGACCAAAAATATTTGAATATAGGCATTTACTTTGGGCTTTATTAAAATAGTCACTCTATCATTCAGCTGATGTAAATTAGGATTAGCAGAATGTTACAGAAATCGGCATTACATCGATTTGCATTGTCTGTATTATATCAGACAGAAGATCTAAAATAGATAAATAAATTACTGGGGATTTAAAATGGATTGTATAGCTGAATTTTTCCCTCTGTCCCAAAGCCTGTGAATATTTTTATTATGCTCATCAGTATCTGACAATTATCTCCTATTTATTGTATTTAACTGTCCCTTGAGTTATACCTTTTGTGTCTCTCCCTGGAAAGATCTTATTTAATTCAAGACATGTAAATTAGTTTTATAGGCTTGGAGTTTCATTGCTCTTCTTTGCTAGTCAATAGAGATGCACCTCGAGAAGCAAATAAAAAATAAAGTTCATTTGATTTTTGGAGAATTCTCTACAATTACAGGAAAATAATGACACCAACTAAGATCCTACCTTTTGTTTTTCAGTCAACTGCCTCTAATTTGGAGAGACCGGACAGTGGGATTGAGTGCACCCTCAGCAAGTTTGCTGACTACACCAAGTTGTGTGGTGTGGTCGACACACTGGAGAGAAGGGATGCCATCCAGAGGGACCTTGACAGGCTTGAGAGGTGGGCCTGTGCAAACCTCACAAAGTTCAACAAGGCCAAGTGCAAGATCCTGCATATGGGTCTGCACAGTCCCAAGCACAAGTACAGACTGGGCAGAGAATGGATTGAGAGCAGCCCTGAGGAGAAGGACTTGGGAGTGTTGATTGATGAAAAGTTCAACATGAGCCAGCAGTGTGTGCTTGCAGCCCAGAAAGCCAACCATGTCCTGGGTTGCATCAAAAACAGCATGACCAGAAGGTGGAGGGAGGTGATTCTGCCCCTCCACTCTGCTTNATATTCAGCCTTTGTGCCTGCCATAATAGTAGTTCCAGTTTGGAGGCTAACAGCATAGAACAGCACAGATCTGTTCACAGGCAGTTCATTTGAACTATCACCTTTAAAAAGTATTCTTTCATCTGATGCTGCTCCGTTTTGAGACTGAGATTGGTAGGCTTGTTTTTCAGTTGTGCACAGTTCCATTTCCTGCTGACTTCTTTTGGAGTTGAATGCACTCTGGTCATACTATTAGGGACTGTTATATGGCATCACTCAAGCTAAAATGGAATAGCTGGGCTCAAAAATATGGAATTTTATTTTCCAGTGACTCAGTTTACCCTTCTTATTAACAGAACTGAGCCGTAAGATATTTCTTTTTGACATAAATGATAAATGCTTGAATTCACTAATCCTTGCAGTTGTGCATAGAGGCCATCTGGTGGAAGCTGTTTCTTACAGAAGAACAAAATATTTCACAGTTTATATTTTTTTTCTCCTGTGGTGTGAATAAAAAATAAATTTATATTTTATGCAGAGATTTAAGTGCCAGCCACTGAAATTCAAAGTATTCTTTCATCTGATTTCACTTTATAAGGGGTGGGGGTGGTGTGGGGAGAGGGAAGGGAAAAAAACACTCTGAAGTAGTCACTCATTATATCTTTTCTTTTGTAAATAAATGTAAAATATAAATTATCATTAAAAAGCAAGCAGAAAGTAGTCAGGGAGTAATTAATTACCACTATGAATCTCAGACTTTTATTCAATTATGCACAATTCATGATAATAAAAGTATGCACAATTCCACTGTTACAACTCCTTAACCACACATATTCAACAAAAATGCTAAGATCAGGAAAAAACAATGAAGAACGGAGCATTACAATTAGTGAAATGGTACGTGAGCATCAGAGCAATATGAGAAACAATAATATCAGTGGTCGCTATATCACAGAAAAAAAGAAACAATGGTTGTTGAATCTGAAGAGGTCATTCCAACAATCTGGTGTGCTGAAGGAAGAGCCAAATGTCTTTCGTAGGAGTCTGATTTATTCTTCGTAATTCTTGTTATGGTAATTTTGTTCCAAGGACTTTCCCTGTACCTGATAGTAGAAAATGTTGTTTTCTTGTTCGTTTAAGCAAGAATTCCTCATCTTAAAGTACACAAATGTTTTCACCTTGGTGGGTGGGGTTTTTTTCTGTTCTCACAGGATACAAAAATTAATTAGCATCTTGCCAGTACAAAAACTCTTTTCATATTGGAAAATGTTCACCTTATCTCTTACTCAGTCAGTTCTTTTGTAGATTTAGTAAATTCAGTCTTTTCAACCTCTTTTTACTGGCGTGAATTGTTACACTGAAGGGAGAATTTAAGAAGCTATCACAATGTAATTATTTGTCCTTCTAAACTTGTTGTCATGTGCACATGTGGACATCTGGAAGGAGGAGTTATTTTCAGCCGCATCCCGTTTCTTTTCAGCAAAGGAAGAGAAACATAAGTAAGAAATCTATATTGGAGTACAAAATGGAGCAACCACCAAAAGAAAGAAACATTTTTTTGTGAATGCACAGGGGTTTTTTCCCTCTTTATAGGGAAATAAGCCTACAGGACTTCAATTAAGAAAAATAAACTACACATTAAAACAGCCTTTCAAGAAATAAATTAGTCTTTCTGTTTTAATTTTTTCCACAGATTCCTGGGATTCAGTGTAGAAACTTAGCACATCTTTCTAAATATACTTGACAGCAGAATTAGACATTGCTCTGCCTAGATCCCATTGGTCATCTAATGACCTCACCATGGACAACTGCAATCTGAGGGGTTTGGACCTACCTCTGTGAGTGACTTTGTCTACCGTAGAGCCTCTAGCCAGTTCCCACCAATGATACCACAAACACTCTGGATCTCCATCAGTCTAAGTTGTCTAGAGGAGACATTTGGATTCTTGGTCAGAGTTTGTTTCTTGAGCCAGGCAGCCCTTTTTCATTGGGGAAAAGATGCTGAGCCACAACTGGAACCTTGCCAAACCGTATTACTTCTCACTTCACAACTACCCCACAGAATCATGGAACTGTTTTGGTTGGAAAAGACCTTTAAGATCATCAAGTTCAACCACTAACCTAGCACTGCCAAGTCCACCACTAAACCATGTCCCTTAGCACCACTTCTACACATCTTTTAAATACCTCCAGGGGATGGTTACTCAATGGCTTCCCTGGGCAGCCTCTTCCAATGCTTGGCAACCCTTGCAGTGAAGACATTTTTCCTAATATCCAATCTAATCCTCCCCTGGCACAACTTGAGGCCATTTCCTCTTGTCCTATCGCTTGTTACTTGGGAGAAGAGACCAACACCCGCCTGGCTACAACCTCCTTTCAGGCAGTTGTAGAGGGCGATAAGGTCTCCCCTCAGCCTCCTTTTCTACAGATTAAACAACCCCAGTTCCCTCAGCCACTCCTTGTAAGACCTGTTCTCTAGACTTGTAAGACTTGTTTTCTAGACCCTTCACCACTTTGTTGCCGTTCTCTGGACACGCTTCAGCACCTCAATGTCTTTCTTGTAGTGAGGAGCCCAAAACTGAACACAGTACTCGAGGTGTGGCCTCACCAGTGCTGAGTACAGGGGGACAATCACTTCCCCAGTGCCACTGGGCACACTTCTTTTTT